>CABFOV010001425.1:0-61871 GCA_902141375.1 Timema poppense
ACGCTACGTACTTTATCTCTCTTTGACAACTGAGATATTGACGTCAAAAAAGGAGATTAAATTTGAACGTAGCCATAAGCTTTGCAACTATCGGTGAGTTAGATAGTAGTGTTGTACTTTAGGACAAATGAAAATTGTCATACAAAATTCACAAGTTCTAGAAGTTATTCGGGAATTAATATATGTATACATATTGTGTTTTTGTGCTTCGCATAGTTCAGCGCATTCTTTACTTTATGGATAAATTCACACAATTTAAACGTATTTAAATAGTTGGAAATTGAAAATATTTTCCATAAAATACGTGAACATTTTGGAGACAAATTCAAAACTTTATTAATGATTTTCTAACTACAAATATAACCTTTTTGAATTCAGTTTTGCACAATTGGAATGCCTTTTAAGTGTAGTTTTTTGTGGTCTGAAAGGAATATCAAAGTGGATTGTGACAGCGAAATGTAATCTAATCTAGCGTTCGAAATAACATAATATTCCTCTTAATTTTAAACTGTATTTGTTAGCAATAATATTTTACAGGTAAGCTTTATTTCATAAACGGAAGTTCGATACTTTGTCCCAGTAGTGCGTATAAATATTTTAAGCTAAGCGAAACGAGTTCGATTCCTGGTATGGCAAAAAAAGAAAGAAAAGACCGTTGATGAAAATGGGGCTTCCTTTAATACAGTGAAGAATCAATGGTCTAGAACTAGTTGTTAAATCTGTTCAATAATTAAGTAAGATTGTAAGTCATGTGTTGAACTAGTATGTTCAAAAAATACATGTTAAATAACTCAGATATCTTGGTTTTATCACCGCATCTTACTACCTGTTCAGGTTATAAGCATACATGATAATTACTCAAATAAGAATGGGATGAGGAAGAAAAAATCTTAGAGATAATCTGCCCACATTTGAGTGGAAGGAGACTGGGAAACAATTTAGGAAAAATCATCCTCAGTAGACCCGACTGGGATTCGAACCCCTACATCCTGGTATTCAGCAGGCCAATCTATGTATATCTAGGATAGTATACCAGAAAAAGGTTTATTACGAATCAATTTTGTCCAGCAGTAAATAGTAGAGCGAGTGTATATACTCGTGAGAGGAAGAGGGGAAGCGTTATCAGCAGAAGATAAAAAGGCCTCGCTGGGTGAAATGATCATTTTCTTCCCTCTCTTTCTATTTGTCACATAGGAGTCTAAGTGTGAAAGTGCTTAGGTGCGTCAATTTAAGGTACAAACCTCTTTGCAAAATATCTTCTAAATACCCACGTAGTTATACCATCATCATCATCATCATCATCATCAACCGTAACCAAGTTGTTTGGTACATTGTGTGCAACCAGGGAGTCGCAGACCACACCGGGAATGGGTCTACGCTCTAAGTTGAGTTTATCGGGCACGGTACCCGAGACAACTCTTGGGTCTAAGACCTCAGTGGACTTGGCGCGTGGTAGAGGAAGAGAGGAAGAAGTGAAGAAGACACACTTCTGGACTAGCAGTAGTCTCTGCTTCTGGAGTAAAGCTCGACGGGACGAGCCGCGTAGGTCCTCCGTGCTGACTGAAGACACGTCCTCGCTGGCCAACCTCACCACCGGCAGGAGGAAGAGTAAGTTCTACTTAGGAGGGGAATGGCTGTTCCAATCCCATACAGTCGCGAGAGTGGAGATAACTCCATCATGTTTTTTGTTTATGTTTATAAGGTAAGGAAGGTATAATTGAGATAAGATGTACCATCATTTGCGTGTAGAGAGATAGTGAAGATCCTTTTATAAGGTTCTCCCACCCAGCGAGTCTTTATTTGTGATAATAGAGTAGAGATGAGGAAGGTATAATTTAAAGGAAGTTTACCATCATTTTCGTGAAGGGAGAGTGGAGAACAATTTAGAATATCTTCCTTCACTATGTTTTTTAATACTGCTAATAGGGTAGGGATGCTGAAGGTATCATTTAGAAAAAAATTACGATCATTCGTGTGGGGGTAGAATAGAAAAAAATGTAGAATTTTTTCCCTAGCTGTGTATTTAATTGTGCTAATATGGTAGGGATGAGGAAGGTAGAATGGAGAGCAAACGTACCATTATTTGCTGAGAGGGAGAAGGTAGAACATTTTTTTTTTTTCAAACGGTGTATTACTTACTAGCCGTTCATGTTACTATAAGTATTTTAGTTATGCTAATGGGGTTGGAACTAGGAAGGTAAGCTTTAGAGAAAACGTATCAGCATTTTTTCCAAGGGAGGTTAAAAAATATTAATTAAGAATATATACGGATTTTTTCCGCCATGCCAGAGATATACACTTTTTAACTACGCTTGTTGCGTAAGGATGAGGAAGCTATAGTTAAGAGGAAATGTAATCCCATTTTCATGGAAGGGGAATGGAAAATAATTTAGGGGAAAAAACCAATCTTCACTACACCCATACGGAATCCAATCCCCAAACCCCATCCCCACCCCTATCACCAACAAACCAGATTATACAAACTTGACGTTTAGTCCACGAGCCCACCGATGTGAATATCAGATGATTGCTACTGCAATTCACCAATATTAACCCTCTGTCAGCCAGTAATACCAACCAATCCTTGTCCGCCAGTCAGCTTGTGCCAGAGGTTGGGTGCGGTGCCGCTGTGGGCGGTAGTGGTGATTCTCATAGCCTGTATCGTCATCCCCTGCGCCGTCATGGTGCTTGCCTATAAGACAGGGGAAATACAGTTCCCGTACGGCAACTGTGTCTTGCTACCGGAGTACAGGTCAGTTGCTCTAGCCACTCTTTATTTTAATGATATATACATATAGATATATATATATATGTGTGTGCAGATAGTTAAACTCAAACCCTAAAGATATAAAATCAATAAATAAGGTAGCCACTGATGTCTAATCGATATATATATATATATATATATACATATTTGTTTGCAATAAATTGTGTACTTTCCTTTGTTCTTCATCACATTGTGGAATGCTTTCAACTAATGCTCTGCCCTTATTTTCGATAGTACTGTATCATAATGATGCCAGCTTATTACAAGGTTCTCATTTGAGTAAAATCACCAGATACCCATTTTAAACAAAATTTAAAAGTATATTTTTGAAAAATTTCATTTTTCGAAAAAAGATCTAGTTCGTTTGTAAGCTACTCTTAATTTTAGGGAAGGGATAAAAATGAAGAGTTGGCTTTGAGGGATGACCATATAATATATATTATATGGTCATCCCTCGAATAATAAGAGCCAGCGTTGCGAAACTTGTCTAATATTTAAGGGAGGATTAACCACATTAATACAATAAAATGACAATTCTGTTTCACAAAGTAGCCATACAGTTCCCTCAGAGATGATATCCAGTGTAACTATATTATCCTCTCAAAGCAGACAATTTTCATGATTACCATACTTTCACTATATGATAAATTGAAAGTATATTTGAAAGTTATTATCTGGTTGTGACATGGGTAGGAATTTTCTTAGTGTCCAACATTTCGGCTAAACTAAAAGTAGTCAGTCATTATCTTGGAATAACTTCAAGAAGGTGGCTTTCAGAAGATAAAACCACTTCAGTGGCCGAATGGTACAAGGCGTCAAACTGGAATGTTGATGTAGGGGCGATCAAGGCTCGAATCCCTTTAGAGTGTTGTGAGGGTGGTTTTTCATTAATATATTTTTACTCTACCTCCACGCAAATAGTGGTACACTTCCTCTAAATTTGTTTTACTCATCTCTAGGGTGACCTGGTGGTCTAGGGGTAAGGTATCATACTTCTGTGCTGGGGGTCCGGGGTTCACTCCTCGGTCCCGGCACAGATTTATCTGATTGCCAAACCTTTGCTTCACCTCTGACAAGACGTGTATTAATCACATCTTGTGAATGTGAGGAATGAAAGGCCTCCACCGTGGTTCGGATCCCACGTTAAACTGTAGGTCCTCCATTTCATCTCACAATCACCCTACCATTACACATTAGCGTAAGTGCGTATAAACCGAACGGGTAATAAGACGCGGTGCTAATAATAATAATAATAATAATAATAATAATAATAATAATAATAATAATAATATTTTTACTCATCTCTAACAAATTAGCATGATTAGTAAGCCTATATATGCATAAAACCATATCATGTAGTAATACGTGATGATAAAAAAAAATCCCCAAGATAATCTGAAACGTTGGAAACTGAAAACCTTCTACATGGCTTACACCCGAGGACAGCTTTCAAAGAGACACTGGCCGAATAACGCGTACACCAGATATTCCACATTATTTCTAATAGTTTGATAACATTATCTGAAACCGTTCTGTCCAGGGTGCCATGCCTATTAGGAGTCAGCAACGTGCAACAACAGGCCTGTGAGTCAGCCAACTGCTGTTGGAACGACAATCCAGAGGAATGCTTCCATTCCATTCCGTCGAGGCACGCCTACACCAATCCGTCGTGGGAAGACGAGGGCGGAACAGTGACAGGCAGAAAGGACCTCTCACCTCGACTCACCAACACCCCTTTCAACACAAAATATTTCACTCGAATTCACGCTCTAATCACCCCGGTCTCTAAGACTCGTCTGCAGATAATCATGTCGCTACCTTCGGCAAGAGTTGCGCCAGTCGGATCCAACGTGGACTTGAAGGACACTGATTTCAATGTCACTATGTACGGCCCAGAATTCTCGTTCGACGTCTACAGGAGGGATTCAAACCAATCTTCGCCGATGATAACTACCACAAGAGGACCGAACATAGCCAGCGTCAACTACTGGGAGATAGGTGTGCAGTGCCCTAGAGATGGAATAGTGTACGGACTTGGTCAACTGAAGATGAAGATCACCACCAAATTATACAACACCAACACCAGCTCGAGTAGCTACCCGATCTTTATGTGCCTTGATTCTAGAGGGCGGGCGCACGGGATCTTCGTCAACAACACCGGGCCGATGGAAGTATCGATCATCGAGAAGACTAAACTCATCAGCATCCGAGCCCTGTCCGGATCGTACTGGGACATCAACCTCCTCTCCGGGCCGACCCCCAAAGACGTCATGGACCAGCTGACCAAGATCATCGGGAAGCCCAGGTTGACACCTTATTGGTCCCTCGGTTTCCACGTCTGCAGGGATTTCTCATCTAACGGGATGAACCTGACCAACGTGAACGTCACAGAGGTGTTGAGGGTGTTCAACGGATTCCACGACGCCGCCAAGGATTGGAAGTTGCCTTATGAATCGGATTGTATCCATGAGCGACTTCTGAATGACTTGAACTTTTCTGCGTCCAGCCAAGTGTTGAAATCTTTGTCTTCCGCTTTCGATATATTACAGAAGGACGGGAAGAAATTTCTTCTCTCTCTTAGTCCTCAGGTATGTTTGATTTGGTTTCATTATTAACTACACACGTAGATATTTTAGTTTATGAAAAATGAAAATAATCACTTCAAACTAACTTAGAAAATACAGGGAGAAATATGTTCAACAATTACAAACGTTATTATATCCACTATTACGTATTAATACTTCAAGCTATGTGAAATATAGTTGCCACTTTTGATGTATTTTATCAATATCTATAAAATAATACTAATAATTTACTAACATAATATCAATGTTAGCCATAAAATATATGTTTGTATTTTCTAAAAGTTTATTTTTAACTGAATCCTACTATAATTATTGAAATTTGGTAAAGAAATTAACTTTTAAAAGTTGCTGGCATTGGATTGATGATAGTTGAAAGTAATTCACCTTTTTAAAAACTTTGATGTTTGTATAAATGTAAGTTAAAATAGATTAGGCCATTTTTGTTCTTATAATTTCTTATTTGTGTACCGAATACGCATATTTGCATCGTAAGAGAAAGGATGAGTAAGGTATAGTTTTTTAAAAATAAAATGTACGCTCATTTGGTGGAGAGAGTGTACAAAACAATTGAAACCCGATCTCCCTGTCACTGGCAAACTATACTAGCCATATTGATGACATTATGATGGGACCACGTGTTGAGAGTATAGTAGTTATAGTTTATACTCAGTTATTTATTTTAAATGCGGCATATACCAGATATCGGAGGTGCACAAAGTTTCTTAATAACGTGTAAATAAGTAAAAGAGTGTAAATTAAATGGAAGGGCTACATAAATATGTTTATTATAAAAGGAAAGTATATTAAATTTATCAAAAACTAGAGTTTAGAAGGATAGTTTTTATTAAATAAAAAAATCAAACTTAACTACCTCAGGATTTATATGAGTTTCATAGCTCTATATTTTTTGTCTAAAAAAACTATACATGGTTATTTACCATGTAAAACATTCCATATATTTATTTTTGTATGTATAAAATCTTAACAAAATCGTTATAGCCAGTTTAAAAAAAAATTACAGTTTAGAAAAATCAGTCATCAGTAAACTACCTTTAATTTTAGACAAATAATTAAAATTCCAATTTCACCAAATAGAGGTATGACCATAAGACATTTAAAATCAAGTTTAAGCAAAATCACTAAAATTGTTTTGGTTGTAGCCCAAAATACAGAGAGAATTATAAAAAACACTTTTGAGCTCAAGTCATAATACTTCAAGATCTATCATACTCTTGATGTATAAAATTGTCAAGATTACTATACTTTATAAAATATATTTCTAACTTCTCTTCTCAAGCTTAAAGCACACCATTTATGCTAAGAAAGAAAGAGAAAATCCCAATAAAAATGTTCGGAAAAGCCATTTTGTACCACTAAATGAATTTAAAGTTGGACGCAACAACGTAACAACGCTGGGAATATGAATATGTGAGTACGTACATATTATACAACAATTTGCATATCATTAGGCGGGCACATCAAAGCAGGTATTCAAAACTCCCTTCCCCGACTTGGTCATAACAGTATCCACCAATTGCATTTAACGTGGGCCCACTGTTCAGCAACGTTACTCGTGTTCGGACACTTCTGTCCTCCTAATGTTATACAACTTGCTATACACATACGTACTTACAGCTGCCTAATCCTGGCGTTTTTGTGATCAACTAAAACTTTCATTTTATAATGCAATATGAGTTGTATGGACTTTTTTTTACTAGGATTGTCAATTTCTTTATACTCAGAGAAATTGTTGTTTAAATTTGGGCAGAGAGTGTAAAAACACCCTGTATACATGATAAATATTGTTCAAAAAACACATTTATTAAAGTAACCGTATTGCCTATGTTTTTGTTGATTCTGTCCACTGAAAAAAAAAAAAANAGGGGACCATTTAATTTCTGTTGTAGACTGTTGACTTGGACGAAGAATTCTCCATCTTGGCAGACACCAGCTATAGATACGTGGGGTCGTATCGGGGTCGCAACGTGTCGTATCCGGACTTCTTGAACCCCAAAACATCCGAATGGCTGAAGCTTCAATTGAACTCCCTGACCTCGAGTTGGACCGACTTGGAGAAAACTTTGAAAGGATACGTGTTGATAGACAACTGGCCACAGGATGACTCTAACTACACGAGAGAAAGAATGCCATATGTGCCTGATGTGAGTACACAACTTAGTATTCGTCGAAATTTTGAACCATGGGACTACACAGCTTACTATACTTCAAAAGAATATAACCCTAACAAATAGTAAGACGCGGTGCTTAAATAATATATATATATATACACTTTAAAACTGTAGACCTGATATGATTACACAACCTTGTCTAATTATAAATTGTGTACTTGATAGGTGTACACAACTTAGCCTACTTCAATGTTGTGGACTTAATATGACCACACAACACAGTCTACTTCAAATCTGTGGACTTAATATGACCACACAACACAGCCTACGTCAAAGTTGTGGACTTAATATGACCACACAACATAGCCTACTTCAAAGTTGTGGACTTAATATGACCACACAACAGAGTCTACTTACTTCAAAGCTGTGGACTTAAAATGACCACACAACACAGTCTACTTCAAATCTGTGGACTTGTTATGACTATACAAATTATTTTACTCATAAATTATGTAATTGGTGGGTGTAGACAACTTGGTATACTTCAAAATTGTGTATCTTATGTGATTATACAACTTAGTCTGGTTATAAATTGTGTACCTGTTGATAGTTAACAAGTTAAACTACAAATGCTTACCAAATGTGATTACACAACTTACTCTCTTAAAAATTGTGCAATTGTTGGGCGTACACTAAATAGTAAACCTCGAATTTGTGGATCTGATGTAAATACACAGCTTAGTATACTTCAAAATTGTGTACATTGTGGGACTACAAAACTTAGTATACTTCGAAAAGGTAAGTATGATGGGTTTACACAGCCTAGTATATTTGTGTATCTGATGGCAATACATAATTTACTTTTAAAGTAAATAGTAAAACTCGAAAAAAATACGACGCATAACGTTTGCCTCACACAGGTCTTGAATCTTAAATTTTCCCCTCTTGAACAAAAATTGATACCAGGTTTTAAACTAATTTTTCTTAGTAATTTTTTACAATGAATAATTTGTTTGTCAATCAAGACTATCATAAGTTTAAAGAATGATAAGCCGGTGCTTCAACCATGATATACCTCCTACACAATACGACTGTAGAGATTGTTATCTTCTTATAGCGGAAATCGATTGCACTGTACGTATAAGCAACACCTAAAGTACACTCTGTTATAAAAAACTAGTGTACCGTGGCTACAAACATCTTCGCCGCATAACCTCAGCTACCTATAAAAGCGCAGTTACACTTACCCCGTTTAACCGGGAAACCAGCGCCGCTCATGGGTCCTCTGAGCACATCAATACTCCGTTCACGTTAAACAAGAAAAACAAGACTGTTTCCTCGGAAGGTTACGTAGTTCGGTTGGCTTTCCCCGAGTAGCGGACGCTGCGCAGGCGCTAAAACTTGGAGAGAGAAGCGCTATAGGTGATCACGTGGTTTTCCCCGTAATATCTCCCTCTTGACGTTGTGCGCATGCGTCAATGAGGGAAACTCACGCTAACTTGCTGATAGTGACATCATTGAACTCATATATCCACCCTCTCTTATTTTACCCACAGTGCAAATCTGAATGTAAGAGTGTACCCGGCAAAGAGCAGTCACTCTTTGATGCTTTTAGGATGTAGGATCTTTCTACATGTACGTCAACGTTATATTGGAAAAGCATTATATAATTTGTAAACTGGGGAACTGTTAAATTGTAACTTAATTATGTAGGTACCTATTTGGATTTGCTTCGACCTATTTTTTTATGAATATCTTTACTAGGTTAGTTTTGTTATTTAATTAGATTTGTTATGAATAGAGACTTTATTTGGACGTACCGCTTTAAATTTAGATTCTATGGTACTATAATAAAGTCAAGTTTTGTTATTTATTTTTCTAGGGTATATTGCGCTAAATTATGATTGGGTTCCTGTCTTACTGTGATAGTCGTTTTAAATGAAACTTATATGTATTGTTATCTTACTTTCAATTGTTACGCAAGGAGAATTTCGATTAATGTTTGTCGACCGTTGTTATACACTCAGTATGTTTGTAAGAGGTATATTAAGCCTTTTTGTGTAGGTTGCCCCACCTCACGGGTAGTTGGACTATAGACTTATTTCTAATTCAGTCAGGTGTATAGTTAGGAACATAGTCCTACTAGGTGACATGGATAAGATAGGAGATGGGATACAAATAGACTTTCCAATATACGTGTTTCACATATTCAATTTATTTTCAATAATTGTTCGGTATATTTTAATTTTTGGCGCGTATATAAATTGGTTCTGTCAAATTATTATGTATGTACTTTATATTTGATCGTACGTTTAATATTCTGAAAATTTATATTAATTTCTTGTACACAAATACATTTATTCTCTTCCCTATGTGTGTTGTTGCTATTGAGCATAGCCCGCAATCTAAAATCATAATATTGTTAACATTTAGATTATGAAACTAGAACGGCCTATAGGTCAATGTCATCTTCTATTCAGTTGTTACCCGCCTCGGTGGCGTAGTTGGCTAACGCGCTTGTCGTGTTGAGCTCGACCGCTGAGGACGGGGAGATCGAGGTTAGAATCTCGGTCGTGTGAACTGGGGGTGGTTTTTTCCTAAATGGTTTCCCACACTCCCTCCACGCAAATGCGGGTTCACTTCCTCTAATTCAACCTTCCCAATTCCTAATCCATTAGTAATTAGTACTTAAAGCGTATAACCCGAACGGGTAGTAAGACGTGGTGCTAAATATTAATATTAATATTAGTTCTTGGTATTGCATACCTTCTCTACAGGAAAGGGTTGACTAGCAGTAGAGGTCCTTGGGTTAGAAATGAGTGTTTTTTTTGTTATAATATTAGGTGTAGGTGTAGGTGTAGCTCATACGGTAACGTGGAAAACTAACGGGTTGTGAATTTTGACTGTGTTGTCCAATCCCTACGGTACATCAGATGAATGCTCCATCCCACGGGCGAGTCCACTGAGGAGCTATACCCACCTACCCACCCCAAGAAGATTTGTTGGCTGTAACTACGAACGGGTGGACGTAGCTTAGTCCTATTCGGAGTTTACTATAAGTGCGAAACAATAATAAATAGGCAGAGTGATCCTAGCATGTGTTTTCCAGTTTAAGAACCAAGTTTGATTCTATTGATAAGAAATATGTATACAACTATTTGGATTTCATTTCAATCTGATATTTTGCCACACCTAGACACCATAGGGTGTGATTTTTGGTTCCATCCCTAAAATTAAGGATTTATTTTACTGGTGATTGATTTCTAATATACATTTTTCAAAAGTGGTTCTTATGATTTTGTTCAAAAGTGATATCTATGAAGTTATCTACATCATTAATAAGAGTGTATAGACTATTGTTTTCTTAAAGAGACAAATTGATCTAATAGTAGTCAACTTATTTTGAAAAATTAGATTTTTTCTAAACAATTTAGTTAAAAATGGGTATCAATTAAATGTTTTACATGATAAATAATAAAGTTGTTTAGTTTTTATAATTAAAAACAAGATTTCTGATTTAAAAAAAAATGGTTACGACAAGTTTGTTAAAAATTCATTTCTGAACCTTGGTTCATGATATTATCAAAATGATAATAATTATTAAGGGTATCAACAGATTTTTTTTTAGAAAAATTAGACAATATAAGAAAGTACGTACGACTGGGTCGTATAATTTATTTGGTCGATTTATTTCAGAGCGCAAACAGCACCCTATCTGAAGGCACCCTCTGGTGGACGGCAAGACAAATGAGCAACACACCTCACTACGAGATCCACAACAAGTACGGCCTGTTACACGCAGGCGCCGTCAGTAGCGCCACCGGCAGTCCTAACGACTCACTACTATTGAGCGCCAGCTGCTATACGGGGGGCGGCACCGTGGCGGGTTGCCTCTATCGATCCACCGCCTCCTGGGACAGTTTAAGTGAGGCGGTGGAGGTGGCACTAGGACAAGGACTTGCAGGTACAAAGGACATCCACTTGGAGCTCTTGCTGCTGTATGGGATACGGTTCTGTGGGAATTGTCTACGCGTCCATTACCTAGCTTGAGAGTTTAGAAGAGGTGGTGGAGGTGGCTCTAGAACAGCAGGTTGCGTCTACAGGGGTTACTCTTAACAGCTATATGTTACACGGGGGCGGCGTGTCCTCCATTAGACCACCCCTCATACAGATTCTACCAGAAGGCGGTGAAGGTGGGGCTAGAACAGCAGATTGCGTCTACAGGGGCTACTCTTAACAGCTAGATGTTACATGGGGGCGGCGTGTCCTCCATTAGACCACCCCTCATATAGATTCTACCAGAAGGCGGTGGAGGTGGCTCTAGAACAGCAGATTGCATCTACAGGGGTTACTATTAACAGCTAGATGTTACATGGGGGCGGCGTGTCCTCCATTAGACCACCCCTCATATAAATTCTACCAGAAGGCGGTGGAGGTGGCTCTAGAACAGCAGATTGCGTCTACAGGGGTTACTCTTAAAAGCTAGATGTTACATGGGGGCGGCGTGTCCTATATACTCTACCAGGAGGCAGCGGAGGTGGCGCCATTGTTAGGTAAACCCAACGTTCATGAGAACTTATAGTTATACTGGGGGTGGAACTGTGGCGACTACTGCATAACTACGCCACCTACCGTGGGATTATACGGGGGTGGTGGAGGCGGCACAATTTTAAGCACAAGTAGCTACTCTGTGGCTGGCACCCTTGCTATATTAAGTTACGTAAATAAAATTTCAATATAATATTGTCTAAAATTTGTACACCCCTTGGGAAAGTTGTGTAAATTTACGATGATTTCTCTAATAAAAGGTAAAATAGTTTTTTAAAGGGCACATCTATTCGAATAAAGATATCCTCTAACTGCAGTAGCTATATTAATAAAATGCAGATTTTGTGTGACTGTAATGAGCGTTGCACGATATCTACCCCAAACAATCCATCCATATTTAATTTTTTTAAATTAATTAAAAACTAAGTCAGAAGACATAAAATATTTTTTTTTTCTGTCTATTTGAAGCAAAGAAAAGCGTTGTCAAAGGAAATAATATTAATAATAATAAAAATAATAATAATAAGCTGGCTTGCACGATGATACTTCGTCAATGACAGCTTTCAGCTCTAGCCTATATATTTTAGAAATATTAACTAAAAATGCAATAAATATAGGTAAAATATAAATTTATATACTTATTTTAATCAAAAATTAAAATCCCCACCTTTTTTTGTAATTAAAAAAAAGGATGAATCTTTGGTATATATTTGCCTTAATATGAAAAAATAATTATATTGGTTGGGTATAACTTTGTGAATAAATTTCTGAAGTAATCCTTTCACGTTAAACATAATCCGGACCCTCTTCGGTGGCCGCTTGAATTCAGCAGTCTAAGGTGTCCCTTTTGCAATAGACTGTACTTCCAGTGATGGGGAGATCAAGGCTTGAATACCAATCGGGTGTACTAAGGATGGTTTTAATCTTCTTCTATGCAAATGAATCTTCTTCTATGCAAATGCTGGTACACGCACTCTAAATATAACCTTATTGATCCCTAAAACCATTAGCGTAGTTAGCACATAAGCGTATATATACCTCAAACGTATAGTAAGACGTGGTGATAAAAAAAAATTGGCTACGATGTGACTTGTGCAGTTTTTGAGTTTATAAAGCGATTATAGACACAAGCGAAGGAATTAGTTCAAACTTTGCTCTCTTGGGTCATTTCCTCAAGATTTAAAGTCACAACGCAATCATTGTTTTGCTATTGTCTTTGCAGGAGTTCCCTTGCCGGGCGGAAGTTCAATTTGTGGCTCGGATGGCAACTACACAGAGGAACTGTGTCTGAGATGGTACAGCCTAGGGGTTGTGTTGCCTCTAATGCGGGTGTCTTCTCAACTTCCTCTCCGGGACCCGCTACAGTTGAGCTCGAAGGCTGGTATCCAGTCGGTCAAGACCTCTCTCCTTTTGCGATACTCTCTGCTGCCCTACTATTACACGCTTCTGAGGGAGGCGAGTCAGACCGGGACTCCGATCATCAGGCCCATGTTCATGGAGTTCCCGACCGATAACAGGACTTGGGACCTCGACCAACAGTTCATGGTGAGTCTGGGACTTCAACCAACAGTTCATGATGAGGCGAGGACTTCAACCAACAGTTCATGTTGAGTCTGGATCTTCAACCAACAGTTCATGATGAGGTGAGGACTTCAACCAACAGTTCATGGTGAGTCTGGATCTTCAACCAACAGTTCATAGTGAGGCGAGGACTTCCATAAACAGTTCATGGTGAGTCTGGAACTTAAACAAAACAGTTCATGGTGATCCTAGGACCTCAACCAACAGTTCATGGTGAGTCTGGAACTTCAACAAACAGTTCATGGTGATCCTAGGACCTCAACCAACAGTTCATGGTAAGCCTGGAACATCAACCAACAGTTCATAGTGAGGTTAGGACTTCAATCAACAGTTGATAGTGAGTCAGGGACTCCAAAAACAGTTCATGGTGGGTTGTGGATCTCAAAAAACTTTTCATGCAGAGTTGGGGACCTCAAACAATAGTTAATGGTCAGTTGGTGACCTCAACAAACAGATTCGTGTCAATTCGGGCACCTCAACTAGGGATGTGGTATCGAAAGAAGTACTCATTAAAAGTATCGGAAGAAAAATATCGATACCGTACTAATATCGAAAGAAAAGTATCGATAACAGTAAGTATCGGTATAGAAATTTTAATCTGGATTTTTTTATCTAGTAATAATAATTTCAACTTTTGTATCATAATTGAATTTTCTTATTTATTTAAACACTGAAAATTATATTGGTTGTTAGGATTTTAAAACAAATTTAAAAAATGCTTTTTCGCTATCCAACTTCTTAAAAAATATTTCCAGAATTCACTTCTGGGAGTTGCCATTTTTGAAACTACATTCATATTTTATATACTCTATCAAGATAGATTATTAACTATTGACAAAAACTAGAAGGACGAATGCCCTGTCTTGCTTCATCTGCTTAAAAAAGTGACTTGGTGGTCTAGGGGTAAGGTGTTAGACTTCTGTACTGGCGGCCGGGGTTCAATCCTCGGTCCCGGCACAAATTTATCTGATTAACAAACCCTTCCTTCACCTCTGACAAGACATCTTGTGAATGTGGGGAATGCCAGGCCTCCACCGTGGTTCGGATTCCACGTTAAACTGTAGGTCCTTCATTTCATCTCACAATCACCCTACCATTACACATTAGCGTAAGTGCGTATAACCCGAACGGGTAGTAAGACGCAGTGCTAATAATCTGCTTAAACAACGCACATAAACTTTTCTGCTTCGTTTGCTTGGGGCACCCTAAGTTGACTGAGTTCATTGAGCTCTACAAAATATTATTTGTTCAGTTTGTGATGACCGTGCTCATTGATAAAGAAAGGTGTAGTAAAGTAGACCGGTCGTTGGGTCAGTCATCAGGCTGCATTGAAAAACTAAGATGAAAGAACAGCTATGAAGTATGATGAGCCAAAAGAGATTGAATGCTAGCGTTGCAGAAAATGAATGAGAATTGAGAAATAATATAATTGGTTCTCCTCCACAGTCCACTCTATTAAACATTTCATCCAAACATGAGGGAATATTACAAACACATTGTTTCTTTCGATAACGGAGTGTGAGTACTAATATCAGTAAAAGTATCGGAAAAAATATTGAAAGGAAAATATCGATATTAGTAAAGTATCGATACTTTTTTCACATCCCTAATCACAACCGACATTTAATAGTGGGTTTTGTACCTCAACCAAGAGTTCATGGTCAATCAATAGTTCGTGACAAGTTGAGAGCAAGGAGATATATCTATATACTATTTTATCAAGAGGACCAACATTATAGCCAATCAAGTTGTTAAATCTTCTGAGTGTTTAACGATGTCCTAAACACTACGTGTAAGTAAGAGGGAAGTGAAATTAAAGTGGGAATCGGCATCATCTCAATTATTATCCTCGCATATTCATTAATCACCCGGAACTGTTATTTTCATCTTCTGTTTATACTAAGAGCACCACATGTTTTAAAACTCCAGGGTGACCTGGTGGTCTATTGGTAAGGTGTCAGACTTCTATGCTGGCGGCCGGGGTTCAATCCTCGGTCCCAGCAAAGATTTATCTGATTACCAAACGCTTCCTTCACCTCTGACAAGACATCTTGTGAATGTGGGGAATGCCAGGCCTCCACCGTGGTTCGGATCCCACGTTAAAATGTAGGTCCTCCATTTCATCTCACAATCACCCTACCATTACACATTAGCGTAAGTGCGTATAACCCGAACGGGTAGTAAGACGCGGTGCTAATAATAATAATAATTTAAAACTCCATGAACTATGATAAATCTATAATTTGTGTCCCGATATGAGTCTTTGTAATCAAATAACCGAATATCACGTCATTGAGGGCGACATATTGAATCAACATGATTAAAAAGCTACTTCCTAATCCCTCCTTCCCTATTCTCTTTGAGGTAGGATCAGGGAAGGCGTCTAAATATCCACGAGTCTTTAGTTTGAACCCCTCCACGCAGAGTGTATTAAAATGTTCTTTCCAGGTGGGTTTCTATCACCAATTAGACCAATTATTTTTAAAGGTGGGATACTAGAAATTTCAAGTTAAGGGTAGAATGTTGAGTCGTTTTTTAGCAACAAATTTTTTCATGGCAAAATAAATCGATCATTTCCCCGTTAGAAACATAGTTTTAATTTTATTCACATTTTGACCTCAACATTGCTTGAAAATCTGTCAGTGGTGTCCTGGAATTTTATGATACATTTTTTCTCTTCGTTAAATGTTTGTTCATCAAATGCTAATATGCTCATGACATATTAAATACATAAACATTACCATGTGTAGAAAATTAAACTCATTTCTCATCTTCATAAACTGTTTACAGCCCGTCGTCAGGTCAGTTTAGTGAAATACCTACATTTTCCTTTATCCTTTCTCCACTATTCTACCTTTAATTGCTTCCATTATTTTCCGCTCATTTGACCACTTTCTTTTATAAGCTCCTTCAAGTTCCTTATTAGCCTCCCTTACGGTCTTTTTCCTACATACTTCATCTCCAACATTCTCTTTGATATCTTCTCCTTTTCCATCCTCATTACATGCTCATACCATCTCAATCTTACTTCCTCTACTATCTAATGTACCCCACTCTTTCCAGGATAACTTTATTCCTAATCCTGTTTTTATAGTAACAGACAACATGCTCCTTACATTTCATTCCCGTGGACTCAAATTTCCTAATCTCTCTTACATTCAATATCCATGTTTCTGCTACATATGCGACAGTGCGTATAAAGTAAGCCCCGTGAAACACTTTCTTTCACTTCAAGGGCCCTTCTATTCTCCAAGAGAACAACTCCTTCTGCTGCCCTTTTCTTATTAGATACTATCTACTTCAACCTTTCAGCTCAAGCACGCTTCCAAAATATTTTATTCTCTGTACTTTTTTCATCCCTACTTTAGATTTCTACTAGAGCAATATTTGATTTATTTTAAAAAAAATCTTTGAAAACTAAAAAAAAAAAATATATATATATATTTTTTTTACCTATTTCGGCGTCCCCTTTCATCCCATCTTCAATTGTGACGCTTGCACCCCTGGATTTATTTACAACATCTCTGTTAATTTTGGAATGCTGGGTGTACTTGTGGGTCTGGAGTATACGCAGAGCCTATGCTCATCGGGAATTCCTAGATGTATCATGCAGTGGCGTACACAGGAATATGATTTGGGAGGGTCTATTTAAAACTATAGTTTAGTAAGTAGTAACATTTAAAATTACAAAATCTAGAGAAAAATATGTTTGAATAGACTATAGGCTCAACTTATGAATATACGAATGTTTGTACCAACACTCGCCTTTTTCTAAATAAAGCACAAACTAACGATAACAGACCACCAACAAATTCACGATTTAAACTAGTTATTTTATTTTTTATTTTATTTTCAATTTCCTTATACATTTGTCCTGACATATTATTTTACTATAAATCAAGACTTTTTCTCCTTTGTTTATATTACAATATGCCTTCTATATAGTTAATCTAAAAATTTTACACATAAACTTTCTGGAGTATAAACATGTACTACTACTGTTATTGATCATTACCAATTTACCTCGACCTGTGCCAGTTAGCAGCTCTGTCTACTATATATCAATACCACCTTTCACAGTTCAAGAAATCCCAGGAACTATGTCCTATGACACAGCGATCTTTTAAAAGGAGACCAGGAATTCTCTTGAAACATCCAGAAGTCAACGCTGGAAAGCGTTCCCTGTTTGGTCACCTGTGCTGTGTGGAAAATTCGAGAAGCATGGACGCAATGATTGGCCGGTGGGCGCTTCGAATAAAAGAGTTACAGATCTTTGAACGTTCTCAAAAGTTCCATATTTTTATTTAAAAAAAAAGTTGCAAAGAGTCAATTTACATTCAGGCATATTAAAAATTAATTGTTTCAAATATCACTTTCCAAAATTATAAAACACACACACGTCAGTGATTTAATAAAGGCGTCTTTCACGTTCTTTCTCTTTCTTTAATTTGGGTTGGCGGGCTTAAGCCCCCTTAATCCCTACCCCCATGGGTGCGCCACTGGACTATCATGTGTTTGTCCACCTGTTGAACTTCTCACGCCTCGTGTAGCATGGCCTGCAGCCAACACCGTACAACGTTAAGCTAGAGAGCCCTATCAAAACAAACTAGAGGTTAGGTGAGCAGTAAAATGTCATTTGCAATCTTATTAGCATAAACAGGGGCCGGATTTTGATGACATATAATCTTTTTTTGGGTACGTCACAGACAATGCGCATGTATACATACATTCTGTTTATGAGATCCTGATTGTGGAAACTTGTTTTTGATAGGTCATACTTTGGTAATTTTTTTTTCATTTTGAATTTTTAGCTCATATGTACTTGTTTTGCATCATTTTTATGCATTTATCACCAATAAGGGTGTTTTTAAATACTACCAATGTGTTATTCTTAAGTCAATAACAGGAAGGTTGGTTTAATTTGGTTTCTAGCCATCCAGAGCTGAGTATGCACTCAGTCCATCGGTTGGTTAGTGCTGCCTGCACCATCTGGTATAGATCCAATATAATACGAGATTTCAGAAAGTTTGCTGGTTCCCGGTTGTCTTCCACACTGAATTCCTATGATCTAGCGTGGAAGGCCCTGCCACTTTTACCGGGAAAGATATTTTCACATACCTCTCTGGGTTATTTTAAATGCCACAATCGACATGGGACCAATCACTTTACTCCCCCCTCCCAATGGAAGCTGTTCTACGGAATGTTATCGTTCAACTAAAATCCGTTGACCTAGACTGGGTTTGAACCCATTAACATCGAGTCCTGAGGCTATCACTTTACCCCAAGACTTCTAAGATCGACATCAATATTTTATAGATGCATAAACATTCAAAAATAATTTATTTCAACACACATTAAATGTCTGAATGAGAAGATAAAGTAGGCCATGAGCTTTGTATCACAGTTGTCTGAATAAGAAGATAATGTAGGCCATCTACTTTTTATCACAGTTTTCGGAATGAGAAGATAAAGTAGGCCAGGAACTCTGTATCACAGATTTATGAATGAGAAGATAATTTAGGCCATTAACTTTGTATCAAAAATTTATTTCGGAATGAGAAGATAATGTAGGCCGTGAACTTTTTATCACAGTTTTCGGAATGAGAAGATAAAGTAGGCCATGAGCTTTGATCACAGATTTCGGAATGAGAAGATAAAGTAGGCCATAAGCTTTGTATCACAGTTGTCTGAATAAGAACATAATGTAAGCCATGAACTTTGTACCACAGTTGTCTGAATAAGAAGATAATGTAGGCCATGAACTTTGAATCACAGTTGTCTTAATAAGAAGATAATGTAGGCCATGAACTTTGTGTCACAGTTGTCTGAATAATAAGATAATGTAGGCCATGAACTTTGTGTCACAGTTGTCAGAATGAGAAGATAATATAGGCCATGAACTTTGTATTACAGTTATCTGAATAAGAAGATAATGTAGGCCATGAACTTTGTGTCACAGTTGTCTGAATAATAAGATAATGTAAGCCATGAACTTTGTATCACAGTTGACTGAATAAGAAGATAATGTAGGCCATGAACTTTGTATCACAGTTGACTGAATAAGAAGATAATGTAGGCCATGCACTTTGTACCACAGTTGTCTAAATAAGAATATAATGTAGGCCATGAACTTTGTACCACAGTTGTCTGAATAAGAAGATAATGTAGGCCATGAACTTTGTATCAAAGTTGTCTGAATAATAAGATAATGTAGGCCATGAACTTTGTATCAGAGTTGCCTGAATAAGAATATAATGTAGGCCATGGACTTTGTATCACAGTTGTCTGAATAAGAAAATAATGTAGGCCATGAACTTTGTATCACAGTTGTCTGAATAAGAAGATAATGTAGGCCATGAACTTTGTATCACAGTTGTCTAAAAATTTATTTCGGAATGAGAAGATAATGTAGGCCGTGAACTTTTTATCACAGTTTTCGGAATGAGAAGATAAAGTAGGCCATGAGCTTTGATCACAGATTTCGGAATGAGAAGATAAAGTAGGCCATAAGCTTTGTATCACAGTTGTCTGAATAAGAACATAATGTAAGCCATGAACTTTGTACCACAGTTGTCTGAATAAGAAGATAATGTAGGCCATGAACTTTGAATCACAGTTGTCTTAATAAGAAGATAATGTAGGCCATGAACTTTGTGTCACAGTTGTCTGAATAATAAGATAATGTAGGCCATGAACTTTGTGTCACAGTTGTCAGAATGAGAAGATAATATAGGCCATGAACTTTGTATTACAGTTATCTGAATAAGAAGATAATGTAGGCCATGAACTTTGTGTCACAGTTGTCTGAATAATAAGATAATGTAAGCCATGAACTTTGTATCACAGTTGACTGAATAAGAAGATAATGTAGGCCATGAACTTTGTATCACAGTTGACTGAATAAGAAGATAATGTAGGCCATGCACTTTGTACCACAGTTGTCTAAATAAGAATATAATGTAGGCCATGAACTTTGTACCACAGTTGTCTGAATAAGAAGATAATGTAGGCCATGAACTTTGTATCAAAGTTGTCTGAATAATAAGATAATGTAGGCCATGAACTTTGTATCAGAGTTGCCTGAATAAGAATATAATGTAGGCCATGGACTTTGTATCACAGTTGTCTGAATAAGAAAATAATGTAGGCCATGAACTTTGTATCACAGTTGTCTGAATAAGAAGATAATGTAGGCCATGAACTTTGTATCACAGTTGTCTGAATAAGAAAATAATGTAGGCCATGAACTTTGTATCACAAATTTAGGAATGAAAAGATAATGTAGGCCACGATTTTTTTTTATCACAGTTGTCTGAATGAGAAGATAATGTAGGCCATGAACTTGGTATCACAGTTGTCTGAATAAGAAGATAATGTAGGCCATGAACTTTGTATCAAAGTTGTCTGAATAAGAAGATAATGTAGGCCATGAACTTTGTATCAAAGTTGTCTGAATAAGAATATAATGTAAGTCATGAAGCTTGTATCACAAATTTCGGAATGAAAAGATAATGAAGGCCATGAACTTTGTACCACAGATTTTGTAATGAGAGAATAAAGTAGGCCATGAAGTTTGTATTCTATTTCCTTGTTTGGTTGTAAAAACACATTCCTGGTGAGACTGCAATTAGGTTGGAGAGGGTTGCGTTGGGAGGGGGTAGGTATTACTTCTGAAACAAATACTTGAAAATCAATATTATATTTATCAGAATGCAAGAGTTTAGCTGTTTAAAGCCATCACATTTTTATGTTTTATTTTCCATTTGTAAAGTGTATGTTTTATTTACTCTTGTGGATTCATTACAAGTTTTTGCTAATATTTTTAGGTAGTTTTTTGTTGTTTTATATTTGAAGTATTTTTGATAATAATTAGATTCCTTATTTTATTTGTCAATTTTGATAATCTTTAGGTGATTCAAGTCCTGATACTGCTTGTTAGCTATCATTACATGCATGTTTTATGTATTTTCATTCGAAAATATCAATTTTGTATAGTCATTCATATTTCCTACATTTTTATGATTAATTTGAAAATATATTTTAACTAATTTTAAACTAAGCTAGAATATGTATATAGATCCGTAACCCTGTTACAGGTGGGGTCCTCTTTACTTGCGGTCCCCGGGTTGAAAGAGGGTGCGGTGACAGTGGAGGCCTACCTACCCGATGAAAACAACACAACTTGGTACCTGCTGGCCGGTGGACATCCAGTCAACAATGGCACAGGGAATATCACTGTCATCATACCAAGCAGTGCCAGTGAGATAGTTCTTTTGGTGCGAGGAGGACATATCGTGCCCACTCAGGTACATGTTGAGACTGTAGAGGAGACCAGGTACGTGTTGAGGGTATAGAGACCAGGAACGTTTTGGGGCTATAGATACCAGGTACGTGTTGAGGATATAGAGACCAGGCACGTGTTGGGAATATTTATACCAGGTAAATGTTGGTTATACAGGGACCAAGTATATGTTGAGGTATATGAAACAGGTATGCACATATTAGGTACGTAGAGACCAGGTACATATTGGGGACGTAGGGACCAGGTACATATTAGGTACGTAGAGACCAGGTGCATATTGGGTACGTAGAGACCAGGTGCATATAGGGGACGTAGAGACCAGGTGCATATTGGGGACGTAGGGACCATGGACATTTTGGAGACGTAGGGACCAGGTACATATTAGGTACGTAGAGACCAGGTACATATTGGGGATATAGGGACCATGCACATTTTGTGGATGTAGTGACCATATACATATTGGGGATGTAGTGACCAAGTACATTTTGGGGATATAAAGACCAGGTACGCACCGTGAAAGTGTGAAAATTGCTATAAATTATGCACTCACCATTTTTGGTGAGCGTTTGGTGGTCCTGGACTTCTAAAACAAAGAGATAATAGTTTCGCGATTATAATATTAAATAATAATCACTTAGACAGGCTACGCAAATTTACATCACTTGTCTTTTCTCTGTAACATATTTTCCAGACGAATCAATTTGGAACTCTTCGTTAGTATTATTATTATTTCAATTGGTAGGAAAGGGCACAGTTATCATTAATTGACTATTTCTATGAACGTCTACAAATTCAAACACAGTAATTATTTAAAAGCTACTACATACAGAGATGCATACCCTTTTGAATGAGACATTAATTTGCCGTATTATACATTACAACTGTTATGAAATTAATAAAAAGTAATTTTCGCTGCTGATAAATAACGTCGCGAAAAAAACAAAACTATTCCAACTATTAAGTTTGTATAGAATAGCTACAATTTAACAGAAACATTCTGATTAATGGTCAATTCTCTAAAGTTTAGTTTCAATGAAGGTAAAGTTATAATTCTTTGAACCTCGAGTAGAACATTTAGCTCAATCTGAGATTATCTTAGCTGAAATACACGACTAATTAGGAACATACTGGTACGTTTGTCTGGTAGTGAAAACACGTGTTAATACTGCCGTGTGTGTTTGTTTACCTCTGATTCACGTATCTCTAGCTAGTGTTTGTTTACCTCTGATTCACGTATCTCTAGCCAGTGTTTGTTTACCTCTGATTCACGTATCTCTAGCCAGTGTTTGTTTACCTCTGATTCACGTATCACTAGCCAGTGTTTGTTTACCTCTGATTCACGTATCTCTAGCCAGTGTTTGTTTACTTCTGACTCAAGTATCTCTAGCAAGTGTTTGTTTACTAGACTGACATACCCAATATTATTGCTGAGGGAACTGAAGATCTAATGGAGAAAAGCTTCATCTTCACTGTCTCTCAACCTCTCAGTAAATTGTTACCAAATCTCCTCGCTCTCAGTAATGTCGGAAGGTGATGTGTTGGGGGTAAGAAGGAGATACTGGTAGCCTCGACTAACCAGTGTATTGTGAAACTTTTCTTATATTTCAGGGGAGGATGACCACAAGAAAACAAGATAACGACAACGCTGTTTCCCAATAATAACCATGCAGTTCCCTCAGTGATGATATCCAGTATAGTTATAGGTTAGGTTAAATTAGTTTTACAAACCTAAAAGGGAATAAGCTTCAAATTCCACTATAATAAGCATATGTTACCATGTGGTGTTGTGCCTTATGTCACAAGGAACCCGGAACTGACGCAACGACCTCTAGAAACGGGACGTACAAGCTGATTATCGGCCTCCAGTGTGACGTGGACGACCCCAACAACTGTTCAGCGTCGGGACGGATGACTTTGGAAGAGGGCGTCACTCTTTACTTCACCGCTGACTCCACGTCTGTTACAGTTGACAACTTGATTGACGTCTGCTCTAAGGTGCGTCCATTGAACCTAATTTTTTTTAATCACTATTATAAACTTCCTGGTGCACCTGATGGAGAAATATGTAAAAACGAGTTTAATTCGATTCAATTAATGTTCCGTAGACGATCTTGGCGGTATTGAGGTAAATTTCTTGCCTCAGGATCCGGTGTTTCCTCGTTCAAACCCAGCCAAGCTCAATGTTTTTTTTTTACCGAGCGATGAAAATCCGTAGCGAAATGTCCTTTAGATGGGAAGTAAAGACGTCGGTATCGTGACGATTGGGATTTGTAAAAGATCCCTGGAAGGTATATGAGACATCTTTCCGTCAAAATGTATAGGCTCTTTCTAGCTCACTCGTAGAATTTCGTGCTGAAAGCAACGGAGAACCTAGCCGAATGGTCTAAGGCGTCACTCTCGTGTTAGACTAGACTGTTGATGACAGGGAGATCAGGTTTCGAATCCTGGTAGAGCGTACTGAGGGTGGATTTTCCAAAATGGTTTTTCACTCTTCCTTAGTACAAATGTGGGCACACTTACTTTAAATTCAAACCTTCCTCATTAATAACTCATTAGCGTAGTTAGTACATATGCTTATAACTTGAACAAGTAGTAAGATGCTGTACTTATAAAAAAAGCAACGGGAAACTATCGTACTTTCAGTACTTCCATATTACATACGTTTTCTCCCATATGTATGAGTGGGCGGCACTAGACGGACGAATGGCCGAGTATTAGTACTGCTCCAGATGCATGAGGTAGCCCATCAGAACCAACCTTTAGGTTACCTGACCCACATAGGTGGCCACGCGACTAAGACGTCAGTCTCGTCTGGTCTGATTTGACGGTGACGGAGAGGTTGCGGTTCAAGTACTAGTAGGATGTCATGAGGTTTATTCCCCCCAAGTTATTTCCCACTCTCCTTCCACGCATATGCTGGTGAATTTAATCTAAATTATACCTTCCTCATAACCACTCCATTAGTGTAGATATCAGTCCGACGATTTAGCTAAGTCAGTACCTAGTATCTCTGCCTACTGACCTAGGGTTTACGGGTTCGATTTCCTGCATGGCCGAAAAACGTATTATTGGTGAAATGTGGTTTTCCCCTACCACAATGACGAATTAACAGCCGGGGACTGGGTGTTGTGTCTGTTCTGGATTTACGTTAGTTTATAGTCATGTACTGATATAATCAGTCCGTTCAAAACGTTCACATTAAATACCTCAATTAAACACGTATAGCCCGAAAGGATCGTAAGTCAGATGGGGTGCATGAATCGATATTTGGAGCACCTTTAGAAAGAATAAACAATTATTTTGTGGCCATTATTGATAGCATTTTACTATTTTATTAGTGTTTCTTTATATGTATTAATAATATATTCAGGTTGCTCGGAAACCCATAGCCCAAACTGTACATACAGCTTGTTTGAACCAAAAGTAATACAAAATCCCAATACATCCGAAAAATTATGCTAATACCATTAAATTGTGTTAAAAGCTTCGGCGCACAACGCCTGGAGATCAAACCTATTCAAGCATGCGTGTACAACAGGTAGCATAGTAGTTAGGTGCACAGCCCTGCATACCTCGACACGTTGGAGTAAGGCAGCAGAGCATACCACAATAATTAATAGTAAACAGTACACCAGTTGTAGAGTATGACGTCACTCTACCGTCACCGCACGCTCTTGAACTCCGGGCCCACCGTGTGTGGCGCTAGAGGGCAGGTCACGTGGTCTTGCTCTCTGGCCTTCCACGTGGGTGGGACCACAGTTTAACTCACACTCACTTTACTAGCTTACTTTGGGTCAGTCGAACATGATTGTGCTTGCTTGCACAACAAACGAAACAGTTGAATCAGACATTGTTCTTAATAAATCAGCTTCGATTGTAAAATTACACGAACCTGTAAACCTTGAATGTTTAAGAAACGCTTTCATCTATTACAAATTAATAAACGTTCAATAATCTGGCAACGAACATTGTTCTTTATTTGGCTCACCTGTGGTTATAACCAAAATCAGCACACTTCCAGTAACTAAGTGGTTAAAAAAGTCTAAGGAACGACAAACAAACAAGAAGAAACCAACAATAAGGCTAAAAAAAAAAGTTTTATGGTAGCAGAGCGTGGTTTATGAAACTTTTTTTTTTAGCCCTCTTGTTGTTTTCTTCTTGTTTGTACGTTGCTCCTTAGACCTTTTTAACCACTTAGTTACTGGAAGCGTGCTGATTTTGGTTATAACCACAGGTGATCCAAATAAAGAACAATGTTCGTTGCCATATTATTGAACGTTTATTAATTTGTAATAGATGAAAGCGTTTCTTAAACATTCAAGGTTTACAGGTTCGTGTAATGGTACAATAAAAGCTGATGTATAGAGACCCATGTGCGATACAATTGTTTCGTTTGATGTGCAAGCAAGCACTATCAGTTTGACTGACCCAAAGTAAGCTACAGTATCCCCCATAGCTTCTTTGGTGCTGACTGACAGCTCACAGCTGACTTCTGACAGTCAACATTTGGGTATATACAGTAGCCCCATGGCTTCTTTGGTGCTGACTGACAGCTCACAGCTGACTTCTGACAGTCAACATTTAGGTATACACAGTAGCCCCATGGCTTCTTTGGTGCCGACTGACAGCTCATAGTTGACTTCTGACAGTAAACATTTAGGTTTATAACTATATTTTGACTGTCAGAAGTGACAGCTGCTAAACACATGTTTTTGCAGATCATTTTGCTCTGCGTAGGGATACATAATTATGTCTGGTAACTTTTCAAAGCTTTTAGCTGTCAGTCAGCATCAAAGAAGCCATGGGGCTACTTTAGTAAAGTGAGTGTATAAAAGTGAGTGAGAGCTGAACTGTGGTCCCACCCACGTGGAAGGCCGGAGAGCAAGACCACGTGACCTGCCCTCTAGCGCCACACACGGCGGGCCCAGAATTCAAGAGCGCGTGGTGACGGTAGAGTGACGTCATACTCTACACAGTCCATCTAGAAATGCGAATACGTTCTGAGGGTCATCATTAACTGCCTACATCACAAACAGCTGTACTTGTCATTATTGAATGTGAAGTGTCGTGCGCTTAATTCCTATGCAACCTGTTATACACGCATGCTTG
Organism: Timema poppense; assembly: GCA_902141375.1. Lineage (NCBI taxonomy): Eukaryota > Metazoa > Arthropoda > Insecta > Phasmatodea > Timematidae > Timema > Timema poppense. The sequence continues at coordinate 27,022 of CABFOV010001425.1, forward strand.
ACAGCTTTGCTCTCCCGGCGCTGTACGCTGAAGCTTTGAACACAATTTAATGGTATTAGCATAGATTTCCGGATGTATGTATGCAGGGATTTTGTGTTACTTTTGGTTCAAACAAGCTATATGTGCAGTTGGGGCTATGAGTTTCCGAACATTCTGTATAACCTGCTTCAGTGAACGCATGGTCTGACGCGCTAATCTCGGTCATGTGTACTGAGGGTGGTTTTCCACTACGGTTTTCCTCCCTCCTTCCACGATAATGCAGGTACACTTCTTCTCAATGTAATCTTCCTAATCCCTAACATAATATTATTGTAATTATTACATAGGCGTATAAACCGAACAGGTAGCAAGATGTGGTTCTATATTGTGAATCTGTCCTGAGACAGGTATTAACGGGACATTTTCCATTTTCCTCAGTCCTGGGCGTCTTCTTTCATCCTTTTGTAGCGTCTTCCTTTCTTGATATCTGTTAGCATTCCAAACCCTCTTATTCCTCTTTTACCTCTATCTTCCCTTCCATGATCCTCTTCATTAAATAATCCCAACGTATTTTGTGGCTCAACCAAGATTTTTTTCTCTTTGTTATCATCTTTATCAGGCTCCTTTCCTCTTCTACTCTACTCAACACTTCCTCACTCCTCACCCTGTCCATCCATTTCACCTTCTACACTCTTCTCCACAACCATTTTTTAAACTCTCCAAATAGTCTACATTTGTTCCCTCTTTCTGATTGTCCACGTCTCAGATTCATGCGTCATCACACTTCCCACGAAACACTTTGCAAACCTCTTTATTAACTCAAACAGAATTTTAATATTTCATTTGAGGTATTTAACGTGAACTTTCTGAACCGACGATCATATCAGTGCACAACTTATATACTATAAAAAACATATAAATATAGAATAGACACAACATATAGCCCCCCCCCCCCTTTCCTGCCGTTAACTCATTACTGTGGAAAGGGTAATCTACATTATTATAACTATAGTATGATTTTGTTAGGAAGAACAGTAGAAGTTAGTTACTAAAGTTACTAAAACAATGTTAATATATTCATACATAAAGTCATGTCATCTGCGGATGTTAATTTTGATAGATATTATAAATATCTATGAAATAACACAAATAATATAAGAAAATATTATCAATGTTGCCCGCAAAGAAATGGGTTTTGATTTTCTCCACGGTTCTTCCAACCAAAATCAGGGTGTATACTTTTTCGGCCACGATAAAAATCGAACTCGGGCTCGATAATAAAACACGCTACCGACTGAGTTGAGATATTGGAATTTGTGTTTGGTTATTTACACATATTAACTCACATGTTATACTGACATAAATCTTCATAGTACCTCATTTAAAAATTACAAGATTATTTTTCAACTTTATTTTGAAATTCATAAATATCGGTATCAAAAATAGACTTAGTGGTAGTTTTTGTTGCAATTTGAGATATTTACCACGCACTTTCCAAACTGACTGATTTTATCAGTAAATTAATTATAGACTATTTCAATTCTAGAACCATTCACTTAGGTTGCCACATGATCTAAGGCGCAACTCTCGCAATAGATTAGACTGTCCTTAACGGGGGATTGGGGTTCAATCCTGTTTGGGCTTACTGAGAGTTTTTATTAAATGGTTTCCCACTCTTTCTCCACCCAAATGTGGGTAAATTTCCTCTACAGTTCAACCTTACTCACCCGTAACACATTTGCGTGATTATTATATAAGCGTATAACCCGAATAAGTGATAAGACGCGATTCAAAAAGATTAAAAAAAAAATCCATAACAGCGGCAACACACACAGAGCTCCGGCCATTAATTCATCACTGGGAAAGAGGAATTTCCAATTTATCCTGTGATGCATCTTTTCACCCACGCTGGAATTCGAACTCGGGATCCCTAGGCATACACACTACTGACGGAGCTAAGGTGACATACTATTGTCTGTTAATTTTTACGAATAATTAGGCTGCGCTAAGATATAGCCCGATTTTTGTTGGAAGAACAGTTTAGAAAATACAAAAAATATTTCTTTGTGGCCTACATTGATATAATTTTATTATATTATTAGTGTTATTTTATAGGTATTGATAATTCTATCAAAGGTGAACTGTAGATAACATGACTTGATGTATGAATATATTATAATTGTTTTATTAACTTTAGTAACTATCAAATACTGTTCTTCCTGCCAAAATCGGGGTATAGTGTGTGTGGCTACAATAGCCCCACGGGTTCTTTGGTGCTGACTGACGGCTTTGAAAAGTTACCAGACCAAATTATGTATCCCTACGCCGAACCAAATGATCTGCAAAAACATGTGTTTAGCAGCTGTCACTTCTGACGGTTAAAATGTAGGTATATACCTAAATGTTGACTTTCAGAAGTCAGCTGTGAGCTGTCAGTCAGCACCAAAGAAGCCATAGGGCTACTGTAGTTACTATGTGGATATGAGCGGATTTCAATCGTCTGTTCACAGGTACCATCTCTACCCGAGCTAGGAGAACTAAAGGTTTTTGGTCTTCAGAATCCATTGCCTCCAGATCCAACCACTACAGCAGAGCCTACGATGACTGAGGATACCGATACTTCTTGGGAAGATGAAACAACTCTATTTTCAACAAGTGATGAGAGTACTATAAGCACAGTATCAACAACGATAACACCCATTAGTACATCAACCTTATCAACTGAATCTACTAACACACCGTCAGATACAACACCAACCAGCAGTGAGTCTTCTGTTGAGAGTCCATCAACTTCTAAACTACTGAAAATTAGAGATTCAGCATTTAATAAAGCAATTAATAAAGTTGCCAATAATCTAGAATTTCGGTTATTTTCTAATATTAGGATAGGTTTATGCAATAAGATGAACTCAATAACTTACAATTTTATCAATAATAATGTAAAAACCCTTTAACCAACGTTCTTAAGTTTACTTTAGGATTAAAATAAGAAACTTAATTTTAAATCTGGTTTATGTTAATAACAGCCATTCAGTAAATAAAGGTTTTAACCCTGTAAGCAATTCACTAAGAATAATTATTATATTTAAAGTAAGATTTATTTTGTATTTTAATTGTAATTACAAAATATTATAATCTTATATTGCATGCCTAAAATGTGTGATATAACTTGCGATTAACAAATACCGGCCAGAAATAACGTCTGGTAGAGTTAGGAAAGTGGTTGATATATCTTTATTTAATTATAAAGCCGGGATTCATTCCTGACCTTCAGCATTCAGAGTAGTTTCTGCACATAATACATCCCGTCTACCTTCCAGATATCTGACGGTACAATTATTCAAATTATGACCTCTATATATATATATATATTATATATATATATTTGTATTTAGGTTTAAAAGTTTAGTTGCTTAAGTATTAAATATATATATATATATATTATATATATATATATTTGTATTTAGGTTTAAAAGTTTAGTTGCTTAAGTATTAAATCCTAGAATACGATTAAATAAATTAATAATTCAATACAATTTAGAACATAAACACTTTCATCTTAGTACCAACAATATGATCAAAAACTAATAAAATAATATTGTTAATATGTGTTAAATATTATTATGTGTTCCATCCTTGGTCAGTGAACTTAGACCGACAATGCACCCTGTCCTCGGCCTCCTTCAGCTTCGAGAACTCTCTTTTTTCCTTCAATTCATCCAATATTTGAATCCTCCTTCTTCCTAAGTTCTTCTTCCACTTAACCTTTCCTTCTATGACATCGTGCAGAATACAGTTTCTTCTAAGGATTGGTCCAATCCAGTTTGCTTCGTACAGAATAATCCTATCCAAAATGGTTCTCTTTTCACCCAATCTTCTTTAGAATTTTTCATTTGTCCCCCTGTATGTCCAACGGATCTTATCAAGTCTTATCTAGCACCACATTTCAAAGCTCTCCAAGTATGTGCTATACTTTCTAATGTAACTATGATCCAACGGCTCCATGAGATCTGCAATATTAAAGTTTGCGCACGGGAAATTTTGGGTTAGGTTTTGAAACTATCAAAAGCACTATCATGTGTATAGTGTCACCTTACCTACTCTACATGGAGTCAGCCCACAATCGAGCCATACTAACCAAGCGACCACCGTCTGTTGGCCAAGATAGTGCTACAAAACCCAGCCATCTGCATGTAGGGGTTGGGGGAAGGGTCAGGGGCATGGCCTGGACGCAATCAACCCTTATCTATAGAGAAGGGCTGTAAGACAAAGAATAGATAAAGTAGATCACCAGGGATCTTTATTTGATCCACACCCAAATACGCAAAGCCCACGTACCCGGAACTAGCTGTGTTAACTATTAATAAACATCCGCCTCGGTGGCGTAGTTGGCTAAAGCGCTTGTCGTGTTGAGCTAGACTGCTGAGGATGAGGAGATCGAGGTTCGAATCTCGGTCGGGTGAACTGGGGTGGTTTTTCCTAAATGGTTTTCCACTCTTCCTCTACGCAAATGCGGGTTCACTTCCTCTAATTCAACCTTCCCAATTCCTAATCCATTAGCGTAATTAGTACTTAAAAGCGTATAACCCGAACGGGTAGTAAGACGTGATGATAAATAATAATAAATAATAATATTAAAAAACTAATGAGATACAACTATTCACGTTTAGGGAGTTAAGGGTTTGCTTAATGTAAATGCTTAGCGAATTATATGAAGTTGACATTGGCCTGAAGGATGTTTTATTATCAGAGATAATGATCAAAAAGTTAACAATATTATGTTTATTGATTGCGGACAGTGCGCAAAAGCAAATAATCCAACAACATTTATCGAGAAGCGAATACAGGTACTTGAGTAAACAAAAATTATAAAAGGTTACAGAGTATTATACGCATTTATTAAGATTAAAGAAAATTCATAATAAGTTAACAGAACCAATTCAAAAGTAAAATTAATTATGGCAAACAATAATCAAAACTAAAAGAAAGCTGGAATACAACCTATCGTCTAAACAACTTGGCTAAGACATTCAAAAAATACCTATACATATATGAAAATAATTTTGTTAGAAAATCTATACATATCATATCTCATAACTTATACATACCAACTAGTATATTTTTGCTCATTACCATACACCTGGTTACAATATTTACAAGTAAAGTCATTATTCTCAACTAACAACCCGTGAGGCGGGGGTAGCCTACACACCAAAAAGCTTTAATATCTTTCTAACTTATTTACTTAGTTTTTTAATAAAACTGGAACATATTAAAATTATTTACCGTATTTCACACTCGCGTAGAAATTGAAAATATGATACGAAACAATATAAATTTCATCTATAGTATGATTTTGGTAGGAAGAACAGTAGAAGCTAGTTACTAAAGTCACTAAAATAATTTTAATATATTTATACGTCAAGTTAGGTTATCTGCAGCTGTCACTTTTGATAGATATTATCAATACCTATAGAATAACACCAATAATATAACTAAATGTTATCAATGTATGTCCGAAAATAAATATGTTTGGATTTTTTCTACTGTTCTTCCAACCAAAATCAGGGTATAGACCCACAACAACTGTACGAATATAGCTAAACAAAATATAGTGCAAGATAGTGCACAAAGATTAAATTACATAATTAAACTTGCAAATACTACAACTCAACCTGAGTTACAAGGTATAAGGCCAAAAGAAATCTAATTAGCAAGGAAATCAAATTTAGTAAAAACATTAATAAATAAATATGCCAAAGCATTATCAAATTTAATCCCTACATAGTTTAGGAAGAGTTTAATAGTTCCCCAGTATTCAAATAAAAAATTATATAAAAAAAATCCAAAATAATGCACACTTATATGTTGGAAGTTCCTGAATCCTAATTGAATCAAAGACTAATCGTTCCGTTCTGGTATCAGCTTATATTTCACATAGAATAGTGGGGGAAAATGGTAGGGAATTATTCCATAACAAATGAAGTCATCATTAGCTAATCAGAATCGGCACTTGCATCGACGCCTGCGCACAGCGTCGAAAGCATAACTTTGAGGGGGTAGGGAGACACACGTGATAGCGCTTGGCACTTGTTTCCCCAAGTTTTAGCACCTGCGCACAGCGTCGAAAGAATGACTTTGAGGGGGTAGGGAGACACACGTGATAGCGCTTGGCACTTGTTTCCCCAAGTTTTAGCGCCTGCGCACAGCGTCGAAAGAATGACTTTGAGGGGGTAGGGAGACACACGTGATAGCGCTTGGCACTTGTTTTCCCAAGTTTTAGCGCCTGCGCACAGCGTCGAAAGAATGACTTTGAGGGGGTAGGGAGACACACGTGATAGCGCTTGGCACTTGTTTCCCCAAGTCTTAGCGCCTGCGCAGCGTCAAAAGCATGACTTTGAGGGGGTAGGGAGACACACGTGATAGCGCTTGGCACTTGTTTCCCCAAGTCTTAGCACCTGCGCAGTGTACTCAACTCGGGGATAAGCGAAAGTGATTACACGACATTCCGAGTCATCTTTCTAGTATTCTCTTCTCGCCCACTTGAACGATGAACAGTGTTCTGTGTTGACGTGTGTGGAGGATCCACACAGGGCGCTGATTTCACGGTAAAATGGGGTAAGTGTGTATACACCTTTTTTTAGGAGGTGGAGGTTGGTGGCAAGATAGTTTGTAGCCACTGTACAGCAAAACCTCTAATTCTCCCACTGGCCACAAACTCCACGCCACCAGTACAGCGTATTCCTGGTTCGCCATGAATTCATTTGAAGGTAAATTTTAGTTGGGTAAACTATTTAAACACCTGTCACTATATTTTAAAATAAAGCCGTTTACCTAAATGGATGTGCTGAGGAAGTGTAAAGAAGGGATCTACAAAGTCTGCTATGTACCAATATTGACCTACGCAGCAGAAACGCGGGTAAGGGAAGAGCAAGATGGAAGCAGAATTTGAGCTTGTGAAATGAGGTTTCTGAGAAGTACTGTGGGTGTGACAAGAATGGGGAAGATGAGAAATGAAAGGAATAGTTGAAGAGAAGCCAGTGCCAGGGCAGGATAGAGAAGGCAAGGTGGTGCAGTCAATGTGAGGAGAATGAAAGATATATTACCAAAGAAGATGATGGTTATTAAAGTGAGGGGACAGGAGGCCAAGAGGAAGATCAAAGGATAGGTGGACGAATGGAGTGCAGATAAGTGTGGAAGATAGAAAAGAGCTGGGTCATTTTGGAGAGGTGGTAGCAATAAAGGGTACGTTGGAGAGGCTTATGTTCCAAACAGACCCGGCCAGTGGCTGTAAATTGTTTATGATGATGATCTACATACTTGATAGATGATTTAATAAATTAATATTTTTTGAACCAATTGTATTAATTTATTGCACATACTTATATTGAAATTTAATTAACTCTACAAACAGCTGATGTGTTTTAACTATTAAAGTAGCTGTGCCAAACTCGTTTGATAAAAATGTCCACATTAAAAATTGAAAATATATAGAAAAATGCAGTTCATAAAACCATCATCAGTAAACAAACATACTCAATTTTAAAATTGTTCACCATTTCATCATCATTATCATAGTAATCATAATCAACTGTTTCCAGCTTGTGATCGGGTCAGTTTAGTAAAATGCTTCTACCATTCTTCCTACCTTAATTTCTTCCATTCTTATCTTCTCACTTTAACACTTTCTGTTATCTGCTCCTCCCATCCCTTTCTTTACCTCCCTTGCACTATTTTCCCTACATTATCATTCTCTTCTTCTCAATCCTCACTACATGCCCGTACCATCTCACCCTTGCTTCCTCTACTATCTCATGTACTCCCTGTACTTCCACTCTTTCACGGATAACTTCCCTCCTAATCTTGTGTCTCCTCGTGACAGCAAACAAGTTCCTCACAACCTCATTCATTACAAAAATAAGCTTAAGACTAAATAACATTTTAAGACTTAATCTATTATTGTAGCTAGGCGGAGGATGCTGGAATACTCACTTGGTCCTCCTGGTAATCGTAAGTTAGTTCAAAGTTAACATGATCCAACAAAAAGGAGCTGACATACAACAACAAGTATTTCATAAGATGTAAACTATACGATAATGATAATAATCACTAACTAGAACACTAATTAGCCAGGTATCAACATGACATTGTGAGGTATGCAGTCAATAGCCTATGTATACTGATTCAAACCAGGAATGAATAGGGAAGAACATATCATATGTACAGTACAGTACATATATCATACATTTGACAATCTCTGGTCACCATGGCAACACTCCACAACATAGCACTGGGATGTAAAGAGAGCCGTGGTGGCTTAAAGAATTGTTGACAAGTCAAGCAAGGTTTGATAGGACTGTACTATTACCTGCTTAATATCAAACCTAGCCTGTAAGGTGGGAGTGTAAAGAACGATTAGAAAGGTCAGTTTCTCGCAGATTATAAAGTAATAATTTTTTATCAAAAATAAATAAAATAAAGCTCCAGTAGAAAAATAGAGTTTAATTTTCTTCACACGGTGATATCAACAATTCTTGAATATCTGTTATGAGCATAGCAGCATTAGATAACAAACTTTTTATATGAAGAGGAAAAGCTGTCATTAAATTCCAGGTCGCCCTTGACAGATATTCAAAAATTGTTGATATCACCGTGTGAAGAAAATCAAACTAAAAGGTTCTTACGGAGAAACATATTTTTTATTTTGTCCAAAAATATATTTGGCTATAAAAGCCACAAAAACACTCCCATTAACTCGTGATCCTTATATCCCCCAACTTAAATTAATTAATTAGTTGACAAATGATATCTGGATACCGAAATTGAACCCGGAACATTTGGATTGCCACGTAGATTCTCTACCATTGAGCTATCCAGGTTTTACCCTGTGTTCAAGGTCATTTGTAACTCATAGTTCCCCGCTTCAGTGGCCGCATGGTCTAAGGCGCTACTCTTGCAGTAGACTAGACTGACGGTGGCAGGGAGATTGAGGCTCGAATCTCGATCACTTGTACGGTTTTTTATTCCCAAATTATTTTCCAATCCTCTTTCCACGAAAATGTCGGCACACTTTATCTGAATATAACCTTATTAATACTTAAAACCATTAACGTAGCTAGTACCTTAGCTTATACTTAGAATGGGTAGTAAGACGCGGTGCTAAATAAAACCTTATAGTTGACAGTTAAGAGTCTGTGATGGACGTGTGGAATTCATCGGCTACTCAAGGTATTGAGGAACCACAACCCTTGGTGACTCAATATTAAATAAATATAACCCAAATTTCTTGCAAATATACTTAACTGAGAGCTGTCGCTACTCCCCCTCTCGCGTGTAGACGTGTCAGGATGGCTTAGTGGTATGGGTAGGCAGTAGCAAATAATTGTGGGGTTAGTTTTGATCATGTTTATCGAAATAAATTAATTACCATACGAGTGTATAAATAATGTGATGTAAGTTTTAGAACTAGTTGAGAGAGTTTAGGGAAAAGTTCCTTGTTCTCTAAATATCCCTACTAAACAGTTACGTGCCATAACCCATCTTCAGTGTTATAACTCTAGCTGAGGTCGAACACACGGCCGCCCGGCGTTGAGTGGTTGTTATATAACTCAGACTTTCAAGAGGGTTTAGGGTTTCCTCCTAAGTACTGAACAAGGACTCAAGCTGTAAGATATTCTCCCCACACACAAGTTCCCGTAACTTGCTAGCTGAGTATTTAAAGCACTTCAATGTAGCCCCTTAGCAACTGGCGTTCTTTCCGGACCCCCCTCTCATGAAAAGGCTTTAAAAAACTCGCTATATTAAAAAAAGAGGGGTGTTTCCTCTTAGTTACTGGTTTATCCAATACTCTGTTATGCTAATTGGCAAAACAATCTCTGTTTTTGAAAACATGATATGGAATAAATACGTAGCTGCTGACTCAGAACAATTGGCAGTATGAGTTCTAAGTATTACGTCATCTTTTGATCTCTAGATTACCTAAGGCTGCAAGGTACAACAGAGTTATATTTACTTCCACGTATTAATAAGTCAATTCATTTGATCTGCAGCTGTAGCTTTTGATAGATTTTATCAATACCTATAAAATAACAATAATAATAGTAAAATGTTATCAACATTGATCGAAAAAAAAAGGGGTTTACATTTTCTAAAAGATGCTCCAAATATCCATTTATAATAAAATCAAGATATGAACTCGTTTGCGACTTTTTGTGTGTGGTTGGTCAAATTGATAGTGGTAGGTGGTGGATAACTGCCTACCAGCACAGTCCCGTCAAGTATTGCTTCCCCTAGCACACAGGCAAATACTATACTCAGACACTCAACCTCAAGGTTAAAATGGTTGTGCTCCTTTTGGCAGCTTAAGTCCTTCACCACTAGGATCGCTGCGGTTAGTCCTATCATCATCCAGCAGTGACACTAGCGAAGCCCAGTGTTGAAGGACTCAAGCTGGCAAAAGGATCGCAGATAAACCCCCGTAAGGTTGAGAGTCTGTTTCTTACTTGTATGTGCCCTAGCAACAAACCGTGCTGGTAAAGTATCTTCCCCTCAAGTTTTTTTACAGTATGGCTTACTCCACGATAAATAAATGCTCTGGTTACAATTGTTTTTGAGCAAGGTGACCTGAAAGAAATACCAACATATATTTATTTCACATTGAAAAAATAAAAAAAATAAAAAACAACAACGTAGGAATGAACAATTTGTACTGAACAGAAATTCGACAAAAGAAACTCAAGAAACTTTATCAACTCTTGAAAAACACTTTGGCTGGTTTTATTGAAGTCTTTTACCCCTCACCGAAATACCTGCAAACTCAATTTTCTTTTATATAAAATATAATCCTTCCTATAAAGGGAGGTATGCTAGGTTGGCTTCTAGTAAGAAGAACGGCTTAAAACCCCGGTTCGATGGTAGAATGGTCTAAGCTCTAAGGTGTCACTATCATAATAGACTAGACTGCCGATTACACAAAGGTTTGAATCTAGTTCGGATCTATTCAAGGTGTTTTTTCCTAAATTATTTTACACTCCCCCACGAAAATGCAGGTACGCTTCTTATAAATCCAGCCTTCCACATATTTAATAAAATAGCATAGCTAGTACATATTGAGTGAAGCACGAACGGGTTGTAAGACAGGGTGCAAAAAAAGAGTCTAAAAATTACACACCAATAGCTATTGTGACCCGCTTCTGTGATTGCGTGGTCTAACGCGCTATTCTCACGGTAGACTAGACTGCCGATGACAGGAAGATCAAAGTTCAAATTTAGGTAATGTATTCTGAGGGTTGTTTATCCAAAATTGTTTACCACTCTCCCTCCATCTTAATTATTTTGTAATTCTATGTGTTTTGTTTCATAAAGTCCTGAGGATGATGCTGACGAGTATCGAAATTAGTTGACATTAAAGGACAACTTAGCTGCCATATTCAAGGAAACCAGGGATCATTTACAGAAAAGGAATACAACTCTTATATTTAAACATAATTTTATTACCTTTCTCTTTATCGTTCATTGTCCAGAATCATCCAATTTTTAACTTATAAGATATATTATTTTGTGTATTGTATATCTTAATATTAATTTACTGTAACATCTAACTTTGTACAAAATAATTATAACGTAATTTATATACTTTTTAGATATTATTATTAATATTATTATTATTATTACTAGCACCGCGTCTTACTACCCGTTCGGGTTATACGCACTTAAATGTGTAATGGTAGGGTTATTGTAAGATGAAACGGAGGACCTACAGCTTAACGTGGAATCCGAACCATGGGGGAGGCCTTATATTCCCCACATTCACAAGTTGTGTTTTAGAAGTTACATTTTTAACGTGTTAGATGTTTTCTCAGTTTTATAATATAAGTTCTTAACACCTGTACGGTATCACTTGTGTCATGCATGACATTTTTTTGAATATCTTTTTATAATTATGTTAAATCCCACTTCAACGTGTTAGTGTTTTTAAATATTGTGCACAAAATTTACTTAATTCATTCCAATTATATATAAATTTCTCAAACAATTTATTCTGAAATATATTTCCTTAATACTCTTAAATATTTAGAGCCATTTTTGAAAAAATTGGAATTCATCAATAAATTAACCTTAAATTAAGGGCTTGGGTAAAGGTTTTAAAAAGTCCTGAGGCATATGCATAGTACATCTAAATATAAAGTTTAAACAAAATCCATTAAACCGTTTAACATCTGTGGCCAGGTACAAACAGACAGACAGACAGAATGGTATATTTTACTTTTTTGGGTTCGTGAGGACATACAACCTAAATAATATAATAATATTTAGCACCGCATCTTACTACCCGATCGGGCTATACGCTTTTAAGTACTAATTACTATATTGGATTAGGAATTGGGAAGGTTGAATAAGAGGAAGTGAACCCGCTTATGCGTGGAGGGAGAGTGGAAAACCATTTAGGAAAAACCACCCTCAGTTCACCCGACCGAGATTCGAACCTCGATCTCCCCGTCCTCGGCAGTTGAGCTCAACACGACAAGCGCGTTAACCAACTACGCCACCGAGGCGGGTCTACAACCTAAAGATTCGTCATAATATCAAGATCGAGATTGTTCAGGATCACATTACTCTCTCTTTAGTTGAGAAGAGTAAAATAGAAGAAAAGAAAACAAAGCTGAAAGGCTTGGTTTAGAAAGCTGGCTTTCAGAGATTATTTCCAGAGGATTTCAAACGTCACCGAGGAAATGGGATGTCATCCACATCAGTGGATATAACGATGGGTAGTGTTACATCATAGCGAGCTTTTCTCGGAAGTAAAATTCAACACTCTCGCCACAAAAGAATAGAAATATAGAAAAATGAATGACAATTAAATACGGCTTCCCTCTTATTGTCGTGTTTTAAGCACTCAGGACGCATGGGCTGTTGAATTCTGGGACATACTCATTAAAGTGTAAACTGAACAACTTTCACTATCTATAGAAAACAGTCCCTTTTAATTCCATGACTTGAATTAAAGATTAGCACATTTAAGAAGTGATAAAGCATCCAAATAAGCATATTATTAACTTGGTACTACAGCTCAAACCAAGCATAACTTTTAGAAAGGTAATAGAGCTAAAACCAAGCATAGCTTAGAAAGGCAATATAAATCAAAGCAAATATTACTTACACAGGTAGTAGAGCTCAAAAAAGGCACTGCTTGGTTAGTTAATAAAGCTCAAATCAGGCATAAGTTAGATAGATAGCACATTTAGGCGTAATTTAGCAATTTATACATGCAAAATAATTTAATTTATTTAACGAAATATATATATTTTGAAAGTGTTGGTCGTCCAAATCCAGGCCCTGATGATATTAGAAAATATTTCAGTTTATAATATTTAGTGCAAATGATACCTTTTGAAATCTAAAGCTATTTCTCTTTTTCATTATATTGATTTATTTACTATACACTTTTCGTGATGTTGATTTTTTTTTTCATTTCATCTTACCACCCGTTCGTGTTATACGCTTATGTAATAACGGCTAATGTGTTAGGAATGAGGAAGGCTGAGTTTAGAGGATGTGTACCTTCGTTTTCTTGGAGAGATAGTGTAAAATAATTCAGGCAAAACATTTTTCAGTACACCCTACCAACATTTGAACCCAGATCTCCCCATCAACGGCAGTTCAGTCGATTGTGAGAGTGACGCCTAAACCCATTCGTCCAACAAAGCAGTTGCGATGTTGAATATTTATCAAAATTTAGTGGAAGATAATTTATTATTGGGTGTTTTCTCAAGTTTATTTAAAAAAATATTTTTTTATATTAACTTGATGTTACTAAATATTTGTAAAATAATGCCTTTTTATGACTTTAAAACGGTTTATGCAACAAATATAGCTTTTGAAAGTGCTACTTAACTAAACCATTTCAATACTAAGTATTAATTACGTTGAACAAACACATTAAATCAATTAGCTAATCTCAAATATACTACGGCTGGTAAAGGAAGCCCTGGAGGGCAATTTCAGGATAAGAGGACGCGTGATCAACACATTGCATTGCTGTCCAAAAATTAAGTAGAGTTCAGGATCATGATGGACCAGCTAGCTGATGGTGATAGAAATAAGATATGGCATGGAGATCAACGTTAAGAAATCAAAAGTGATGATGATTTCAAACAATGACGAGCCATTTAAAATAAAAATTGAAAACCAGAAGTTGGAAAGCATTGAGCATTTCAAGTACCTGGGAAGTCTGCTGACAGAGGATGCCTAAAGCACCAAGGAAATTAGGTTGAGAATCACCTTTGCCAAGGAAGCTTTCAACAAGAAGAGGTTACAGCTGACCAGCAAGTTGAGTTTGGAACTGAGGAAGAAACTGATGGAACATCGCGTTGTATGGAGTAGAGACTTGAACTTTTAGGATGATGGAAAATATATATTTGGAGAACTTTGAAATGTGGTGCTGTATAAGGCTTGAGAATATCAGGTGGGTATACAGGGCGACAAATAAAGAAGTTCTAAGAAGAGAAACATTTTAGATGTTATTATTTAGTACAAAGAAAACTGGATCGGACACATCCTTAAGAGGAACTGTCTTCTGCACGATGTCATAGAATTCAAGGTTGTTGGAAAGAGGAGCTTAGGAAGAAGGAGGATTCAAATACTGGGTGACTTGAAGGAAAGAAGGAAAATTTGGGAGCTGAAGAAGGAAGTAGAGGACAGTTCGCTTTGGCGGTCTAAGTTCACTGACAAAAGGGTTGGACCTGTCGTGAGACAGAACAACTGCTAATTTTAGCTCTTCAATATCAAACATACATATAGAACGTAGTCCTAAACACACTTTTCATAATTAAAGGCACCCAACATTTATATTTTGTGGAAATATTTAGGTTTAAATTTTTACCATCACTATGCTATTGATTGACACACGTAATGGGAAGAAACCAGTAGGAAGACCCAAGATGCAGATTGGAGGATAACATTAGAATGACGTTAAAAGAGATAGGGTGTAATGAGATGAACTGGATATAGCTAACTCAAGACAGGTATAGATGACATAATTTTGTAAATCTGGCAATGAGCTTTCGAGTTCCTGATGTCATAGAGTAAGTAATAATTTCTCTATTTTACTAATGAGAAAATAATATACATAATTTTTAAAACATTTGTACTCTTTTTAACCATTTGACTTTTTAGTGCTATTTTCATGATTAAAAAGTAAATGAGGTCATGGGCCACTGAAAGGTTATGCCCTTCCTTAAGTGAGATATAAAATTGTATCAATTGTTTTTATTATCATATAGTTCAGAGGTTCTCAACTTTTGAGCTTTTTTGGTAGATCATCAAATTCCCACCCCCTACCCTTAAACATTTTTTTATCAAAGGCCCACACCCACACTTCCAAATTTTCTTTGAGACAGGTACAAAAAATATTTAAAAAATCTTGTTTTCTAATCACTTCTTTTATACAAAATACAATATAACATTGACAGCGTAATGGCACAAATAAATTGACTGAAAATTAATGTGAGGTTTGGCAGAATTTTGTTCTTAAATATTGGGTATTACAACTGGTAGGAAGTGTTGCCAATATCTCAAGAAGAAATTATCTTACTTTGGAAAATGTATTGAAAAAAATAACATAATTACAAATTGTCCCATGCCCCCCTCGGAAAGTGCTTCACGTCTCCCCGGGGAGGTGCACCCCCCAGGTTGAAAACCACTGATCTAGATAGTAGGATAAAGTTTAAATTTAATGGTACAGCTTTCATATATTTTAAAAATAAAGTTTAAAAGAATGTGTTTAATTAATAGGATTTATAAAAGCGAAGTATCACAATAAAATATCTTTATCGGAACAAAAACATTTTAAGCAGGGTTCGGGTTTTATTGTGGATGATCGTCTGGAACTGTCATTTGGTAGATGTTGATAAAATAAGTGTCTGGGGATTGTGTTTTGCTTCAATGGTCAGTATTTTCTTAAGAATAAGAGTTTTTGGTGACAACTACTCGATGAATAAAGTGAGTATAAATAGGCTCAGATTGGTGGAAAATCAACATCAGAGTGTTGAGGAACGGGACCTGGTAGTTTTATTTGATAAGCCAAACGAATAACCTATCATTCCAAAATTTGAATCACTAGATAAAAGTATTATTATTAGCACCGCGTATTTCTACCCGCTCGGGTTATACGCACTTACGCTAATGTGTAATGGTAGGGTGATTGTGAGATGAAATGGAGAACCTACAGTTTAACGTGGGATCCGAACCACGGTGGAGGCTTGGCAATCCCCACATTCACAAGATGTATTGTCAGAGGTGAAGGAAGGGTTTGGTAATCAGATAAATCTGTGCCGGGACCGAGGATTGAACCCCGGCCGCTAGCACAGAAGTCTGACACCTTACCCCTAGACCGCCAGGTCACCAGGGGATAAAAGTAATTTAGAGCAGAGATTCATGAAATAATGCCAAATGTAAATAGTTGGAGTCAGACTATTTAGTACATCTTTATTAAAGTCTTTGGAGAGATCACAAACGATGTTTCTGTAAGTATTATTAGCAAATTAAGGCGGCGGTTAAAACGAGCACGCACTTTTTTTAGTTGAAGTTCCTAGGGTAAATGTTGGTCGAATATCACACCTAGATATTTTATTATTGGACTCGATATTAATTTATGATTTTCAACACTGACATTAAACTGATATTGGTATCATAAAAATAGAAATTTGTGTTTAGTTGGTCCATAAAGTACGACTTGAGTTTTTGCTGCCGAAAGACGCCACTTGTCGCACCATTTTATAAATTTGCCTATTTATCTTTCTAGTAATTAAAAAAGAGTTAAGACTTAGATATTATTATTTTTAAATTATGAAGATATGAGTTCAGATTAAAGAATTTTTAATAATGTTTTTAATGACAAACTTTCATTATAACATAAAGACACTAAATATTATTTATACACTTGTAAAAAAACATTTTCCTTAAAAAATGTTTTCATTTCATTAAAAATATTCCATTGACTCAATAATTAGACATTTACTTGAGTCAAAATGGTAAGATAATAATTTATACTATAATTAAAATTAGAGTACAATAGTCGTTAAATACAAGAGTGAAAAATGAAAAAGTGAAAAACTTATTAAAATAACAAGTTAAAACAAAGTTATCACCATCAGTCGAAAGTTTTGTTTACAATGTGTATGAATTGAAAGTTAATTATATTTATGAAAATTTTTAATCATGTCTAAGTTTTATCTGCATTAACGTCCCATTACTCCGTTGGGCAGTCCAGATTAGGTGGAGAAATCTGGAGGCTTAATTTATTGTCCGACATGTTTCGGTACTCACACACGTACCATATTCATGGAAAATGTAAACATTGAAATTAAATAATCAAGTAAGAGATATCCATAATAAGGTTAACCATAATGGGTCCACCTAATCAACACGCGCAGAAAACTGCATTGGTGGATACGCGGACAAAAGAGTAATGGGACGTTAATGCAGATAATACCTAGACATGATCAAACTTTTTCATAAATATAATTAACTTTCAATTCATACACATTGTAAACAAAACTTTCGACTATTGGTGCAAAGTTTATTTTAACTTGTTATTTTAATAAGTTTTACACGTTTTCATTTTTCACTCTTGAATTTAACGACTATTGTACTCAAATTTTAATTATGGTATAAATGATTATTTAACCATTTTGACACAAGTAAATGTATAGTTATTGAGTCAATGGAATATTTAATAAGGTATGAAAACTTTGTTTAAGGAAAATGTTTTTTCCAAGTATATAAATAATATTTAAGGTATTTATGTTATAATGAAAGTTTATCATCAGTAAAAAAAAATTTTTAAATTCTTTAATCTGAACTCATATCTTCATAATTTCAAAATAATAATATCTAAGTCTTAAATTATATTTATTGATTTACTCCTCACTAAAGAATCTTTTAGAATGTTTTCTAAAATGTTGTTTCTAGTAATTACTAATCAAATAAAATATTTTCAAAATGTTCAATATAATATGAAACGTTAATAAAGAAATAGCTTTAAAAATTTTGCTGTCACCCGTTTTAGAACGATGTCAATAATTACCAGACGCAACAAGTGGGTCTCCAATCGGGATTTATGAATGATTCCACAGGGCGCATGTGCAGAACAATGTGTCCACCCCCACCCCAACCTCACGTGCCTTTCCACCTAGTAACGCTCTAGGAGTAAAGGAACTGTCTCAGTTTGTCGGTAGATAGAACACCGAGCAGTTGTTTTGTACCTCGAATCTCTCTGCGCTCTGAAAGTTACGTGACGTAAGATGGCTATTGAAATATAGTGCGTCCTTCTAGTAGTAATTATAAAAATTTGATTCATTCAGTCAAACAAACTAATTCCAGGATAATAATTCTCAAGAGTATGAATATAGAACAATTTAAATAATACAAAGAAAACTCGTTTCACTGATTAAAAAAAATCTACAATTTCGTTCAAAGCAGATGCTATTGGTTGTTAATTTATTATCACTAACTATACAATATACAATATGTATTGTATTGATATTAATATAATTCTAGGGGGAAAATGACAATTTTTAAATTAAATAAGGTATAATTCTATGATACTTCCAATTTTAGTACTATAGTTACGATTTCCAAAGTATGAAAGTCACACATCTAGGAGTTATTAAAATCGGTGGCACTTAAACAACATAATATATTATATTATCATCTTTCAGTTTGATATATATTAAAACTACTTCTGCACCAAAGGTATCTATTTATTTAAACCCATTACAGTATTTCATTTATTGGTTACAATAATTATGAGGAGCGTTAAATTCAGAACGTGTTTCAGCATATGAAAGAGGACCTTGCACAGTTGGGGAAATGACAGACGTAGGGCACTTACTCGGTCCTTAGGAGGTATTGGAGAGTCCCCTTGATGCATCCTCAGCAATGACGTCCTCACGCGACCCGCTCAACATCAGCGTCGAATCCCAGAATCTCTCCACGATGATCGGCAGTACTACGGAGTATTGGCCTTGCAATGGTTCTTTCACCGACGACTCCTCGGAAGAAGACACGGATGATGAACTCCCTCCTCATCTCAAGTTCAACGGGAACGCCCTGACGGTAGTGATAGTGTATTGCGTCCTCTTCGTGATAGCCGCCATCGGCAACCTGACCGTGTTCGTCACTTTGTTCAGAGGGCGTCACCGCAAGTCGAGAATAAGCCTCATGATGCTGCACCTGACCACCGCGGACCTGATGGTGACGTTCATAATGATCCCTCTGGAGGTGGGCTGGAGGCTGACCACACAGTGGGTTGCGGGGAACCTGGCGTGCAAACTCTTCCTGTTCCTGAGGGCGTTCGGTTTGTACCTGTCGTCGAACGTGCTGGTGTGTGTGTCCATGGACCGGTACTTCGCCATCCTTCACCCCCTCAGTGTCAACGTCTCCAGAAGGAGGGGGAAGATCATGTTGACCATCGCGTGGATAGTCTCTCTTGCTTGCTCTGCGCCACAGGTAAGATGACCTTCTATTGCCTGGGGGGAGAAGGGAGGGTGTTTTCAATAGTGTACATTTTGTTCTATAAACATATAGACCAAGCGTGTTCAAACTCAGCTCATATTTGAAATAAAAACTACTGATAAGGCCTAATTTAAACATTAAAAAAAATTATGTCCTTATTTTAAGTTAAATCACTTCAAATTAGTACTTTTAGTTAGTAGTTACCAAAATACAACTATGATAACATTAAAAATAGAACACAGTCAACACACCCTCTATTTTTTCCAGAAATTTTTACTGTTTCGATCAAGTATTCCTTAAAAATATCCCATTTTGGAGAGGTTTTTAATTCGGTGCGATTAAAGGTATAACTTCCCAAAATGTTATCCACAACGATTACAACGAGATGAATTTGAAGTGTATTGTACTTTGATTCACAATAATGTGTCCACCTAATTAATACTTGCAGAAACTTGTATCGGTGGACACGTGGACAAAGGCGTCGAACCCGTCCAGTCTGGCTTGCCACTGACAGGGAGGTCAAGGATCGAGTCCCAGCCAGGTGTATTGATGATTTATTTTCCTAGATGGATCCTTATTCCTCCTCCCATAAAAAAAATGTGGCTACATTTCGTAAACAACACTTTGCTCATTGCTTACCCATTAGTTTTAGTAGAATGAGAACAGTCCGGATGTGTATTAAGACGTGGTGAAAAATGTAGGGGACAGAAATTAAGCTTTAATTGAAAAATTACCTGTTTCGGTGGCTAAATGGCCTTAAGGCGTCACTCTCGTGTTAAACTGTCAAGCTGATGACGGGGAGATCGGGGTTCGAGACCCGGCCTGTTCTACTGAGATTAGTTATTCCTAAATTGTTTCCTTCCTCCCCTTCCCCGCAAACGTGGGTAGATTACCTCTAAAATTCTTCCTTCCTCATCAATAACCCATTAGAGTAATTTATCATAGAAGAAGTGTGGGTAATATGGAATACCATTTATTATTATTAGCACCGCGTCTTACTACCCGTTCGGGTTACACGCACTTACGCTAATGTGTAATGGTAGGGTGATTGTGAGATGAAATGGAGAACCTACAGTTTAACGTGGAATCCGAACCACGGTGGAGGCCCGGCATTCCCCACATTCACAAGATGTCTTGTCAGAGGTGAAGGAAGGGTTTGGTAATCAGATAAATCTGTGCCGTGACCGAGGATTGAACCCCAGCCACCTGCACAGAAGTCTGACACCTTACCCCTAAACCACCAGGTCACCTAAAATATAATTTACTTTTTCAATAATATCAAAGCGTATTTTCACATTTTGTCATTGAGTTGTATATTAAACTTATAATTAATATGTTTTTAACTATTTTTAGTGTTTAAAGCAAAATTAATTACTTTTAATGGCCTGTAGGTGCACTTAAAAGAGATGTGGAACAAATGAGGGCAATATGGAATACTACACATTTTATATAAATAAAATAATTATATTTACTAAAACAAATAAATGTTTCATAAGAAAGTGTAAAAAAACATGCAAATATTATGTGTAAAATAATAAAATAGTAATAATAACGAATCATTAAAATAATACATTATTATAAAACATAGTTAATTAATAAATCAGTATTAATAATTAATTATTAAAATATAATATAGTAAAATATTGTATCAGGTTACATTGTTATCTTAATAGGCTTCTTGGGTGTTAGGAAAAATGTTTAAGCTTACGTTGACAAAATAAATCACTTGCCAAATACTTGAAAAATGTGCTGGCATTATGGAAATATTAGAAGTATTCCTTATTGCCCTACTCGCCATTTTGGAAAACATATTTTCTGTTGGCTTATAATAAATTTACAATAAGCTCATGTTTTTTCTCAAAGATAAGCATGAGTCTTAACCTAATGATTTGATTAGAATTAATAAGAATAGTAGAGTAAAGATACATAGAATGATAAACACTAGCCTTCAAAAGTTTTTGTGACAGCCAAAACCAAGAATCGTCTCTCACAAAACCATTAGATATCTGTCAAAGTGATGGCGTCACTAAATAGTTTAAATAGTTAACGCTAGATTGCGACACTTAACATATGAGAAACAATGGTATTCCTTATTGCCCGACTACTCCACAATAGCCGCATCTCCTCTATGTGTATAACCTGAACTAGTAGTGAGAAGAGGTGATTAAAAATAAGTTTGTTTTACTAGTTAAGCCCTACGGTGCATGTTTTGAATAAAATTGTAAATATTGTATTGCCATATATATATATATATAACTCAACGCTCAAACTCCATTAAATTGTGTTCAAAGTTATTCGGCGTACAGCGCTGGGAGAGCAAAGCAGTGCAAGCATGCGTGTACAACAGGTTGCATGGAAGTTAGTCACGCGGTACTGCACACTTGACATCTTGAAGCATGGCGGCAGAACATACCACAATTAATAGTAAACAAATCACCATTCCATCTAGAAATCGGAATACGTTCTGAATGTAATCATCATCGGTCCTACATCACAGAAATTGCTTGCTATTATTACATGTGCAGTGCTGTGCGCATAATTCCTATGCAACCTGTTGTACACGCATGCTTGCACAGCTTTGCTCTCCCGGCACTATACTCCCAAACAAGCTATATGTGCAGTTTAGTCAATGAGTTCCAGAAAATTCTGTATATATATAGTGTACTTGGGTTTCATCCCTCGTAGCCGAGTAGCCGAGTATCCAGTATTAATAAGCCACTTCCCAGGGGACGACCGAATGTACTAATCGTACATCCTTTCCGTGGAAGTTCTTTCCATGTCCCGATTAGATGAGATAATATGATGATAGTGAGTATTAGGGTGTGGTAACCGATGGAATCACTTACAATCTAGCTTAATCCTAATCAACCAAGCCCTAGTGACCGTTGTGGTAATACGCCTTACGGAAAAAAATGCTCAAGGTACCGGACGGGAATCGAACCCGGGACCCCTAAGTTCGTAGTCAGGTGCATTGACTACTATACCACGGGGTTGGTTAGTAGCATTGGTAGCTACTCATACAAGGCTGTTAATAGTATAAACTTACACGGATGGTCTCATGTCCCAAGGCATCAAGCTCATAATGGATTAGATAATGAAGGTTTGGGCTCGAACCTTAGTTAGTTTTCAATATATGATTTATAAGTGTGGTTTTCCAATTATCTCCTCAAGCTAATGCAGGTGCATTTATTTGAGCTAGCTTTCCAATAACCTTACCCATATATTAATTCGTTAATAATTTGGATATTGACTGTACAGCTAAACCAAGAGAAAAGTTACAGCTGCAAGATAATCGAAGCTCATGAGTTACATTTGAGGGTGAAATTACGTTTGATGATAAGAAATATTCATTATTATATCTCTGGCTTCCAGTGATTTTTATAAACTAGTAAATATTCTATCTAAATTTCACAACCTAATTTGAGAAATTTGGGTGTAATTTTTCCAAATTAAGAGTTGAAATTTAATTGGTATAATAATATAACACGTCAACGATTAGTTGTAAGCAGGCATCTCTTTCCGGTCATACTTCTCTTGTTATTTGTAACGATGACGTAACGATATCAATTGCTTAATTTTCTCCTCTAAGTTTGAATCTGTAAATTTAGTTCATGGATCCGTGAAATTGGTTGCGTAGGAAAAGTTTTGACAGTTTGGGGTAGGGGGACGCTTCTGTGGACTACTTCGATTAAATCAGGCATAGCATAACGTTATGATATTTCCATATTTAGATATTCAACTTTCTCCCTAGACAGCTGAAATTGTCTCACAGTTAGGAGGGTACTGAATTTTAAGAAGGGGAGCCGTGCTTTGAAGAAAACTTAGAAATAATAGACTCCATCTACATATTTTATTTAACCTTTTACCATGACTTTAAGCGGAACTATCAATATACAGTCCACGTGACAAAATACAAGCAAAATTTCAGTCCATATTTATATGCCACTTTTTTTTTTCTCAGCACTACGTCTTACTACCTCTTCGGGTTATACGCTTATGTACTATTTACGATGATGGTTTTAGGGATTAGGAATATTATATTTAGAATAAATGTACCCACATTTGCGTAGAGCTAGAGTGGAAAGACGTTTATGAAAACTCCTCCTCAATACACCCAACCGAGATTCGAATCTAGATCTCCACGTCATCGGCAGTCTAGTCTATAACGAAAGTAGCGCAAAGCGGGTTCCAATAATACTCACCCACTTTTTGTGACTGGTACGATATCAATTAGAAACTTCTTAGACTCATATATTTAAAAAAAAACGTATACATTATTACCTCTAATATTAATAAATCTGTATCCAAATATACATTTTGTACAAAATCGTAGATGACATTTAAAATAAAAATTTAAATGTTCAAAAATCAGTCCTGAGCAGTAAATTAATAACCCTCATATGATTAACAAAAATACATCCTTATATAAATAACTTGTCAGATAAACCATATTGAACAAAATTGTTCAAAGCATTTTCGAAAAATGTATTATGTTCAAAAATCAATTATAAATAAACTATTTTTTTAGCACTTTATTTTACGCCTATGTACTAATTGCACTCGTGTTTTAAGGACCATACCTCACGAGCCCCTAAAGAATTAGATCTCGGGACTCAGGGCTTGACGGATGCCCTCTAGGTACAAGTGCTACCGATGACCAGAGGGTGTATTCTGCAATGGCTCTGTTTCGGGCAGTGTAACTGCCTGCGATATTGATAAAAATGTGACAGTCGCGCTCTGGCCCCTTTCCTCTCCAAATAGAGCAAATATTGTTATGAGTAGTCAGCATTCTCCTTTAATGTTTCTAGATCGTTAAATCATATTCACAAATCAAGTGCTTTTAAGCACGTGTGTCCAAGAAAAATATGTAAACATCCCAACAATACTCAGGGTTATGAAATCATAGACTTTTATAAAAATATAGAATTTTTCAAAACTTGTAATCAGTAATCAACAATTAATTTTTAAAATATGATAAAAATACCTAATTTTTTGAATTTGGGATCATACAACAGGTCCAGAGTGCAAGCCTCCACGCTAATCAAACCGGTAATTATGAATCACCCCCTTCAGTGGCAGCATGGTTTAAGGCATCAATCTCGAAAGATGCTAGACTAACGATGACGGGGAGATCCGGGTTAGATCCTAGTTGGCTGTACCGAGGGGTTCTCCTCAATAGTTTTTTCTTTCCCTCCACGCAAATGTGGGTGCATTTCCTCTACCTAAGCCTTCCTAATCACTAACCCATTAATGTAATTAGTACACAAGTTTATAGCCCAAACGGGTAGTAAGGCGTGGTGCTAAAATTAAAATAAATTTTATCTGGCAGCTTAAAAAGTTATTCGATATACTTTCATGTATTCATATGTCAATTCATGTATTCAGTTTTTCATTTGATATATATTATCAATACTATAAAATAACATTAAAATATTCATCAATTTTGAAAAATCACACCTGGACATGGAAATCGAGCTGGGAATCTCGTCATAGTTCAATAATGTTCTAACCCTGAGCTATTCAAGATTTGTCCCACGTTCCGGGTCATTCTTCAATCATAACTTAAGGAAGAGTCGAACTGCTATGAAAATTTCATGTTTAGCGGTTGATTAATATATTAATTTAATGTTAATAGGACTTTCTTGTTTATATTATTTTGTCAAATGTTGGTATTGGTGGATGATGAAGATAATGTGGTAAGATTAAGGTGGAATGGAAGGCGATGCAAGAAATGGACACTGGTTTTAGAGTTTTTATATCAAAATATTTTTTCGGCAATAATAAACCAAATATTGCTCGAGTACAAACATAGAATTTAATTTTATTCACATGTTGATATCAAAAGTTCCTAAATATCTGTCAAGATCATGGTGGCATTATCTAACAAACTATTTACACGAAGAGAAAAAGTTTTCGTTGAATTCCAGGAGACCATTGACAAATGATCAAGAAATTTTGAGGTCACCATGTGAAGAAAATTAAATTCTATGTTTGTACTAAAGCAATATTTTATTTGTTTTGACCAAAAAAAGTTTTGCCATAAAAATGGTAAAAACTATGGTATTTTCACATGTTCCCTTCCATTCAACCTTAAGACAGACATACAAGTACCTGGCAAGAAACAATCTTTTAGGAATAAATTACTTTGAAATTAAAAGAAAATTCAGCTCAAATAATTAAACCGTAGCTGGTTTTCCACAGAATTATGGTTTTGTTGGCGGTATGCTGATAAATAAAAGATGCTCCAATCGTTTATGAACCTGATTTCGTGACAGCACTGCACATTTGTTGGACCAGCACCCAACTCACTCCATAGATTGCATGGCTGTATTTGGACAGGAATTGAGATTCTACTTTGCAAATAGTATCCGGCCAGGGAGTGTGCATAGCACACGTGTTTCAAGAAAGAGCGCATCGTGTAAAAGAAAGAAAGGAGGCATTCTAACGGGGTCATTCTTGGTTATTCAGCCCACCCCTTTGACTCAGCCCCCTCCCAAAATTCAACCAATCAGTTGATGTTGAACACACAAAGTCTAACCATGCACAAATATTCACAAGGCATTTGATCGAATAACGCATTTTAAATTTTAAATAAAATATTCTTTTGTATGAATAATTTCCCTGTGGAGCCGGTATTCAAGGATCATGTGTTCAAATACTGTGTGACTTTGTGTGTTAAGTCCAAAGATAACGAAGAAGTTCATTTTGATGGTGAAAAGGAAGAAGCTGATGTAAATTGTGTGGATGAAAATGAGAAAGAAGCTGGCCAAAATCCTTCTCCGATTGGTTCTCTAGCTAGAGCTCAGACACTATTGAATAATTTAGAAACCCCCTTCCTCATTTCTAATTAACTTCACTGTGCTAAACCTTTTTACCCCTTTTGTTCAATAAAATTGGACTAATTATTCGTTATTCAAAAGCTCTTTGAAGTTTCGGAATGAACGCAATCATATTAGTAGTATACCTAGTAATTATTAAGTTGGTGATCTAGTACACAAGCTCAAGTAATATCAATTTGTGTTAATACTTATGTACTCTATTTAATTTCACTGCCCCAGTCATCCCTTCCTCTCAAATATATACTTATTATTAAATATGTGTTTTATTCAAAGTAGCCTTACATGGCTCTGGATTTACTATACTTAACTGGATTTATATTGAAACTGGACCTTTCTGAATTTTTATTTGGACATTTTTAAGTATCTTTATAGAACACTCTTTCCTTTTTTGAAAAANTTTATATTGAAACTGGACCTTTCTGAATTTTTATTTGGACATTTTTAAGTATCTTTATAGAAAACTCTTTCCTTTTTTGAAAAAAAAAAAAAAAAACACACACACGAATACCTTTTTTTTTAACCCTGAATCAGAATTTTACTTTCGGTAGACTCCTGAAAAAAATCACCAAACAGTTCATATTTTTTTGTCTTTTACTTCAAAGAAAAACTCATTTTGACAGTGTTTTCGGCTCGTTGTTAATTAACTACTTTTTGAGCTTCCTCCCTCAAATTGACGACAGACAAAAGCTCTCGCGATACCAAAACCACATCAATCAAAACAATCTACAGCTTTACGTAGAAAAAAAAGATAGCGGACTTTTCACAATAGTAACAACAAGTCTTGTAGAATTCATCTACAATTGTAGGATTTCCATGAATTTTTACAGTTATCGTTCCTGGGTTTGTTTTACGGTACTTGTAAAAGTTGTGTTATAGGTCCCAAATGTCATTTTTCAAAAGCTACAAATTTGATACTTTTTGCTGCTTTATTCATGACCTTAAGATCGTTTATATCTTCCAAAATTGCTATTGTTGTACAATTAATTGTACAAGCGTATGGTTTCTCAGCTGGTAGAATTTTAAAATATCATAAATGTTTAGCAATAAAAGAAATTGGTTTGTATTTTCTAAAAAAGGTCCTTCATATAAAAATTGGAATTTAGTTGGTGATTGATTGTTAGTAATGACATACATGCGGATGTTAAAGTAAATAGTTACATTTCAACAAAGGGAAGTTCTAATGAAATACGGTGGGAATCAATCAACACACCGGTTTGATCAACAGTTGTTTACGTAAGTCGAGTGGGTTGCGCATTCTCATTAATTAAGGGTGAGATTGCTTAGGAGAATGGCAGTACGTATATATAGTCAGAGCGACTTTGGAACAACTCTTTAGATCACGTGCATAGAAACGGTCGATTATCCAAGATTGACTTTGGGTAAGCAAAATATATATATTTTGCCTTAACTAGTAGGTACGTGGATAAAGGCGTCAGTCACGTCTTGCCTGGTTTTCAGATGACGTGAGGCCGAGTCTCAGTTTGAGATAGTTATACTGAGATAGTGTTTCTTCAAAGGTTCCCCACCACTCTCTCCACGCGAATTAGGTTAAACCTCCTCGGAATTATACATATTCTATGGTCCCTATTGTATTGGCGTATTTTTTTTTACCCACACCATGTCTTATTACCCGTCCGAATTACACGCATAGTTATTAATTTAGTTATTGCGGTAGGGATAAGGAAGATATGATTTAGAACGGAATATGCCCGCATTTGCGTGGAGCGAGAAATTGAAACCATTTAGAAAAAAAAGTCCTTTCAGCATATCTGACCAGTATTTATGCCCAGTATTCATCCGTTCACTGGAAAACTAGATCAGGTGAGTCCGACATTCAGACCACGTGCTCACCGACTCGTGTACCATTAATTTAATTAAGCGAATATTACGAATAGTAAAATGGGAAGAACAATACATACTAATTTTGTTCAAGTGTCACTTTCACCAGTGCTCACGCGGTTTAAGTCGTCATACCTACAATATACTAGATTTCCGTTACCTGGAAGGTTGAGGTTTGCATTTATTAATTTATCAATATTAGCACCGCGTCTTACTACCCGTTCGGGTTATACGAATTGAATTTATTCCCGGTACAGAGGTTGTGTTTTTCTCCATTACTTTACCACGTGAAAGTGGGTGCATTTCATCTAAACCATTCTCCTCATTCTTAATCCTTAGAATAAACCATGAATAGCAATATTGTAACATTAAATAGAAATAAAATAACACACCTGTTGATATTGCCACAGATGTGACAGCTCCAAAACACACATTTTGATGCATAGATACATTAAAGTAGATCTTTTTTTTTTAATGTGATCTAAGGTTCTTTCTACGTCGATCAGACTATACTGAGGAGGTGTTACACATGCGGCACTACCATCGTCACAAATTACTTGCCAAACTGTTTGACGAATGATGAACGAACAGCTACACACACGACCCGCTTCGGTGGTCGCATGGTCTAAGACGTCATTCTTGATATAGACTAGACAGTCAACGACATGTAGGTTGGGGTTCGAATTCCATTAGGGTGTACTGAGGCTTTTTCATAAATGATTTACCACCCTCCCTTCGTGGGTACACTTCCTCTGAATTAGATAATTGTACTCATCACTAACGCACTAATGTGGTTAGTACATATATCTGAATAGGTAGTAGGACGTGGTGATAAGAAAAAGAAAGAAAAACTACACACGTGCGTAAATTTATTAAATTTTAGACTCAAGAAGTTAGCTGTCAAAAATGGTGAAAATTCGGGTTAAACCTGGAGGCTGAAATGAATAATGATTGCAACCTACAAATTGCTGCAGCTTCATTTATAGCTCTGAATAGTGCATATATGCTACTAAAAGAAATAAATGATATGGAACTACACACGGACTTTCTCACTTCATTGTTTAAAAATATATATATTTACTCAAAACTCGTAATATATGTGAAACGAAATAATATACACTAGCAAACCCAAGAAAGAAAAAAATGAGTTATACTTATGTACAACATTTTTTGACTCCAGGTTTTAAATTTTATAATTTTAAATCTTAGAATTAAAGTCTTCATTTTTATATTCGGACCAATAAAAATATATTTATACTGGGTCCACAAGGATCAACATTTCATATTAAAATTTCGACTTCAGTTAAAGTTTTCGACATTTCATTATGGTTATCGCATTGCTATTAAATTACTCATTTATAAATTTAGACCAATAAAAATTGTAAATATTCACCATTGAGTCTAAAATGAGAGAAATATTATTATTGCTGTACAAACATTTCCCCTAAGAGGTTAAAGGAAAAAGAACATTAACTTTTTGAAAGGATTACTTTTTTACTTACTCTATGGAATTAGAGGAGTATTACGTTAAAATTTAAGTAGCATCTCTTTACAACTAATAATAATAATAATAATATTAATATTTAGCACCGCGTCTTACTACCCGTTCGGGTTATACGCTTTAAGTACTAATTACTCTAATGGATTAGGAATTGGGAAGGTTGAATTAGAGGAAGTAAACCCACATTTGCGTGGAGGGAGAGTGGAAAGCCATTTAGGAAAAACCACCCCCAGTTCACCCGACCGAGATTTGATCCTTGATCTCCCCGTCCTCAGCAGTCGAGCTTCAACACGACAAGCGCGTTAGCGAACTACGCCACCGAGGCGGGTCTTTACAACTAGAACTCACAAAATTGTATCAATGGATTTGCCAATATCTCAGAAACTATTGGTTTTATAAAGACATATTTTGGATAAAAGTTTTTTATTTTTACTCGTAATACAAATTTGCAATTATAAGTTATTTATTTAGTATCGCAAATAGTTGCGGAGATACGTAAATTTCAGCTCCTGTAAGGTACCCTTAAGGTCATTTTTATGGGGAAATGAAAATAGCCATTTTATTTATAATCTTAATCAACGCTTAGATACGAATTTTAATCAAAATAGTTATGTCCAAATTTGTAAAAATTTAATTTTTCTCTTTTCGCCCTTTATTAAACCATCTTAATTTTAGGGTATAACAGACGCACAGAGAGATGGCATTGCAAAAACAACTTTTTAGAGTTAGGGGGGTCATGAAACGTTGACATACATCATCACCTCGGGGGGTGGCCTGGCAATATAGGGGTAAGGTATCGGACTTCTGTGCTGGGGGTCCGGGGTTCAATCCTCGGTCCCGGCAAAGATTTATCTGATTACCAAACCCTTCCTTCACCTCTGACAAGACGTGTATTAATCACAACTTGTGAATGTGTGGAATGCCAGACCTTCACACCGTGGTTCGGATTCCACGTTAAACTGTAGGTCCTCCATTTCATTTCACAATTACCCTTCCATCACCCATTAGTGTAAGTGCGTATAGCCCAAACGGGTAGTAAGACGTGGTTCTAATAACAATAAAAACATCTCGGGTCAGGCCTTTTTTACGGTCACAATACTTTACTTTAGTGTTCGAAAAGTTAATATATATATATATATATATATATTTGCGTATAGCTTGAAATTATTGATTTTATAAAAATATATTTCAAATAAAAGATTTTTATTATAAATAGACATATATTTGCAATGTTTTATAATTTAATATCTCAAAGAGTTACAGAGGAGATATAATAAAAAGAATTAAAATTTATGCATCAGACCGGAACCCTTAAAGCCATTTTGACAAAAAATTGAGGATAGTAATTTTGTTTGTATGATTAGTCAATGGTTATAGAAGAAATTTAATAATAATCGTTAAAGTCGATTTTGATATAATCGATTTTTTTCTCTTTTCACCTTAAATAAACTACCCGTAATTCTAGGGTTTGATATCCAATTCCAAAAACCCCTAGGGAAAACCTTATGAAAACCCTAGATACCAAGTTTTAGCCCGATGGTAAAATAGTTTAGACTCTATTCCAAGAGACAGATAGACAGACATACAGACAGAGACGCAAATGCCAAAACCACTTTTTAGGATTCGGGGGGTCATGCATGATACGTCAGGATTCATCAAAATCTCCAGTTTAATTGTTTTACGATCAAAATACCTTCTCTACCTGTAAAGTAGCGAGAAAGTAGAAACATAATTCTATGCCAAATTTTTGTTGAATATTTTTAAGCCATACTTTTGATATAAATCATGGGCTTGTTTTCATAGAGGTACAAAAATCGTAAAAGAAAGTCATTGGACCACTACATTCCCCCATTAAACACGAACCTAGGCACCAGTGGCGGCTCGTAGCTAAAATTAGTGGGGTGCTGCTCCAGAAAATTTTTAGCCTTTGTTTTAAAATTGTGTAAAAGGAAAAAAAAATGTATAAAAAGAAAATTTATTCAGGAACTTGATAAAATCTTAGCGAAAAAAACCAAACTTTTTTACTTACTTTAACTTAAATTGTTACAGTGCAAGCTTGATCTATTCATTTAAAAATGAAATCCATTCTTCTTGTTTAAATTTGCGCAAAAAGTTCAATAATTTTCTCCTTGATCTCTGGATGACATTTGAGGAAAATTTCTCCATTGGAAGTATTGCAAGCGTACTTAGTCTTTCTGTTAAATAAAAGAACAGAAAAAAAAAAGAATCAAATATATTAGTTGGAAGCAGAATAATAAACTAATTCTACACTCTTCTACACTTTATCACATTCAAGAATATGATACACGGGTTTTAAGCACAACACACGCTGAATAAAAACAAAAACTTCCTTCCACCATCACGCCAGAGCTGGCACTGCGAGAGCAACAATGCTCTCACTACCTGGCAGTCCTGCCTTCCTCTCCACCCCCTCCTACGTACGCATGTGCACAACAGTCAAACACTACGACACTGGCACTGTGAAGCGCACAGTTCCATACAAAGATTTTTGTATTTTTTTCATTAGCTGGGGGATGGCTACTGAAGTACTGACATTAAGCTTAAGGAATATATATTGTGCTACAAAAAAAAAGACTCATTATATTAAATGTTGTAGATAATATCAAGTGGGAATAGGGGGTGCTGCAGTTCCGTAGTGCCTATATATGAGCCGCCACTGCTAGGCACACATATGTTAACAGGAATCGCGATAAGCCGAACCGTAACGCCCGTTGGTGTGGTATATTACCGACAATTAACGGGGAATGATTGCGTAACCCACTCATTAACACTACTGAGGTATTTTCCGATTGAAAAAACATTTGTTATTAGAGATTCGCTGAATGTCGCGTGTGTAGAGCCTTATTAATACATCTCATGAAGATTCCCTTGAACGTTTGCACACATGCCCTCACGCGATCACACATGAGAGGGTTTACTTTTAATAGAACTCATGAATCAATATTTAAACAAGTATTAGTTTAGGTAATTATTCATTAATATAAGCTAATGTAGGAATTTACAAGATTGATTTTGGATAGTCTGGAATTTATTGTATTACTTTTGAGTATGCTGATCGTTCATTTAGAATAGTCTCGTAGGCTGTTTTTGGGAAATCCAGTCTTGAAAGGACTGTAATAACAAACTGTCATCCACTTCGGTAGCCGTATGATCTAAGGCGCTACTCTCGCAATAGACTAGACTGCTGATGACGCGTATATCATGGTTCAATCCCGGTCGGCTATACTAAGAGAGATTTTTTCTAAATGGTTCCCCACTCTCTTAGTCTCCACGCAAATGCGGATACACTTATTCTAAATTCAAAATTCAATATTCCTCACCCCTAAGCCATTAGTATAATTGTTACATAAAAGTATAGCCCGAATAGATAATAAGACGCGGTGCTAAAAAATAATAAATGCCCCTTTCCCTCATTCTACTTTTGACCAACCACACATAAAATAATGTAAATGACTGATTGCTTTTTTATTGGCTTTAAGAACGGGTGTGATACTGAATGAACCCCTTTGGTGGCTGCGTAATCTAGTGGGTCACCCTCTCAATAGCTGGGCTGTTCTTGATGGGGATATGGTGGTTCGAATCTCAGTTGGCTGTATGGCTTCCCCTTCCACCATAGCACACATGTGAGTACTGTGAAGTAATTTGCAACCCTACCTTGTATTTCCCTATGTTTTCTACTTTTTGTGAACAATTTCCAATTTATTTTCGCGTGAAATTAAGCACTTCGAAGTTAGGCCACACGCTGATTGCCGGCCTGACTAATAATACTATTTACATCTATTAAATAAAATAAAAGGACGGAAGGAACAACGTATAACAATGTTTAAAAAAATTTAAATAAGGAATTTTGATTTAAGGAAGAACACTTACCTTTTATTAAACCTATTAATTATCCATCTAAGAAGTGTGTTTAACTCTCGTATTTATAATGAACGTCAGCCATGTTTGTTTTAACGCATGCGCAGTTCTATCAAACAAGTGAGTAACGAGTCTCGTGGTTGTAGAAGAAGAGACAAGTCTCGATGTAAATAACTCAAAACAAGCGCGCTGTTCAATTTTGACAGAAGGAAATAAACATTTAATTCTTTTGTGAAAACATTGTTCATCTTCATTGGGTTATATTTCAATATTTATATTAAACCTGCATTTTATTTGATTTTTATCCCTAGTCCATAGCAAACATTTTATCTTTTGTTTTTTTTTATATATTAGTTTACTCTTTGGACTTGGAAGTATGAATAGAATATTTTTAAATTTGATTTTTGGAAAATTTTCGATAGGAGACGGAGTCTTCTTCTTCGGGCTTGGTTTAACATGGAGCCAAATCTGTGGAGCTCCAAATTAAAATTATTTTAAAGTGAATTAAGGGTTGTGAATTAAAGTACAAGTGGTAAAATGGAAAGTTAAGTGTGTGTTCAAGAACTAGATTGTTTATTTTCGTTTCAAATTGCTTAAGAATTCGAATTACTAAAGTGTAACAAATCTCTGAAGTTGATGTCAATATGGACTAATTCAGGGGTGAGGCCAAGCCAACTCTTCAACTATAAATTATTATTATTATAATTTTTTTTCTCCTATAAAAATCAGAAATCATTTACTTTCAGAAAGACAGACTATTGCAGAGAATTAATTAACATTTCATTTTTATGTCTAATTATTAATTCTTTTATTATATATTCTTTTTTCCTTTTTTTTTTGTTTTAACAATACTGGTCTATACCTTGTTAAATTAGAATTATAATCACCCGGAATTCCATAGGTAGGCTTGGGATGTGGTAAAAGGGGAAACAATAGTAAATCCACAAAAGTGTCAACAATTGTTATTTTATACATTTATTATTTTATTGTAGTCTAAAGTACATTTTGTTCCAACAAACAATTTTATCTGAATTGTTCATGTTTTAGTTTTAAGTTTACCCAGTGGTCTCGAGTATTGAGAGTCGTAGTGCCACTGACTGAATTAGCCGAGGTAAAAATATTTTGTTTTCTTTTAATTATTATTTTTCTCCTAGATACTAGGGGTGGCGCCCAACAAAAACACAATCTTTATACATCTTGATGTTAACTATTGTTGTTACAGCATAAGATGTCAGAAGACACTTGATACTAGACAAAGTAAATTATATATAAATATATATAGATAATACATATTTCTC
>CABFOV010001425.1:62872-81943 GCA_902141375.1 Timema poppense
TGTCTAGTTGGTGTTACATGGGAGGCAGCTCTAATGGCTGCATGGTGTTCCGTGAGGGGTTGGTGGGTTTTGGCTACATCACGGTGTTACAGATACATTTATGAAACCATCCAAACTCCTCATATTGTTTCTTTAGATTAGGTAGGTCATTAATGAGAAGCTATATCACCGGCACCATCCAACCTCCTCATCCTGTTTAATAAGATAGATAGTTTAAAATAGAAATAGAACGAAACCATACAGTAATATGAAAATAATATAATATTTAACTAAAAGTCCCATCCCCTATTTATTTAACTTACTAGAGGCACAGAAGGCTAGCAAATAGAATATCAACCCCCACCATATAAACCCTAATAAAAGAGTGTTGAGATCCTCGTTTGCTTATTTTTACTGTTCAAACACTCATTTGGGTGAAGCTGATTGATTTAAGAAAGACCACGCTTGTGACGGAGTTTCTGAAACCCTTTTGTGAGCAGAAGGAAGATGAATGTTCTTGTACAAAAGTGGGGGAGAGGGGGGAGGAAGACAATATTTGCAGGTAGCCTCATCACCATTCCTTACAACTACTCAAACTTTGGCACGATCAATATGAGTAAAAAAAAAAAAGTTGTACAAAAAATTCATTACTGAGCTCATCGTTTTCTGACTATTGGACATTTCCACTTTATTTTTAGACTCCAAGACGTCTTGTGAACCGTATTGAGAACTTGTTGCTTCATGTTATATTAGTTATTTTTAAAATTCAATTAGCTAAGAGTAATCACTGTGGTCATTAGCGATTTCCTTGCCCTTGTTCACATCTAAAGACCAACGCAAGCTGAATTAAATGGAATTGCTATAAAACAAAACAAAGCTCATTAAAGGGGATAGATGGAGTATTCGAGCAGAAATTCATAAACATCGAAAACAAAGTGTGTCTATAATGTCAAAGTTATCTTAAAGTAGAACAACAAACAGGGGAGGAGGAAATTACAAGTGAAAATACAATTTGTGCTGTGACCTTAATGTTAAATTACACTATTCGATTCACAAAACAGCAATGCGAATTGGCTGTAGATAACAAAATAATTAGTAAAATCAATTTTACATTGCTTATTGTGTACTTTTTTTTTTACTTAAGTACCTATTCTTGTACCGAAATCCCATAGATTGGATGCCTATTTGTGTGACTATTTTAAACATTTTTGGTATCTAAGAATCAACTCCTTAAAGTATGATACAGACATACGTGCACAAATGTGTGTGTGTGTATGTACATAATTAAATATATATTCTATCAATAAATGAATAAATCATAATGTGATCAATTTAAAACAATTAATGTTTTTCGACACATCATATATATAAAGCGAAATGATTTATTTATCCAGAAAATGGGTTAACATAAAAATTATGCTAATTCTAAAAACAAGTTTTGTTAAATTTAAGATATCCTGCCCCGGTCAGTGCATTTAAGCTTTGACTCCTATGTAGATATAATTAAATTAACTAAATAACTTCAAACTAACAAACTACTCAATACAAACTCATTTTATTGTTTGAAAATTTGTGACGCGAGAGTAACTAGAAAGTTTGCACTAACCTAGAATTAATGTGACTAATAAAGTCTTTTTTTAAAAACTTTTTGACAAATGCTTCAAAGCGTAATAGTACTCTTAATTTGTTACAATATAAATGTATATATATATATATATACAGATTAAAAAAAGTTTATAATATAGTACTGTGAGCAACATTTCTTACATTCTCTAGCCCAGGGATTCTCAACCCTATGCCCGTGGGTGCCATGACGCCCGCCGAGCCTTTTGCGTCTGCCCACCACTTTTTGACCACAGCTGAAAAGTTCTTGACTAATAATTTCAATCTGTCACTTTTCCCACAAAAATCAAGTTTGTGCTTATCTCCAGGTATGCTGTTCTCAGAAGTTGGTGACTGAAAGCCCCTTCTTTTCAATCCCTCCCACTCATTCCGCTTTCTTTGCTGGTTCATTTACAAAGTGAAAGATATTACTCGGAACTATCATTATACTCACTAATACTATGCTAATACATCCTATTTCCTTTGTAAATATTTTGACATGGGTCTACCCAGCTTTGTTGTATGAATAAACACAGAATTAACATACATTTTAAAAATGTACCTAAGCACCAAAATGGTGGTGAGTAATTAAAAATTTCCTTGTGTATTTATTTTGGTCTTGTTAAAATCGTATATAAAGCAGTATTTTTTAAAATTTATTGACAATGAATTTTGGTTTGGTGGAAATTGTTTCAATTGTTTAAACTGGTTTTGGACTAACTTTGCGTGTGTACTATTTGCGTTATTTTATATGCGAATTAAAAAAAATAATCTAAACTCAATATTTTCTTTAATAATATGTATTTTTATGTGTGTGTTATTTGCATTATGAATTATGTTCGGCTATATATTTAGTTGAGAAAGTAATTGGTGCCCGCCACACTACCGTTAGTTTTGAATGTGCTCTAAGGTACAAAAAGGTTGGGGACCTCTGCTCTAGCCTATTTTTTCTCCCTAACGCACTATAGTTTTTGATAGCTCATATATATATATATATATATATACATACTAAGTGAAGAAAAAGTAAATTTAAATTTAATAACGTGATCTTGATACTATTGCTAAAGTGTTGTTTTATAGGACACCAATTCTGTAAATATTATTTTAGAGCGATAACAAAATCTATGTATGATGTTATTAAAGCTGTTTTAATAGGTTAATAAGTCAAAACATATGTTATATTGTTAATCACGTTCGACAAATCGTATAAATACCTTTAAATCAATATAAATAGACCTACTATATTAAAACAAACATTTAAGAATTCAAATTCCTGCCTGGAAGTCATGTTTCTATAAGCTACATGTAATAAACACTGAGAGCATTTCTAAACTTGTCTTATGTACATTCTTCAAGCATTTACTATATTATTAATTTTATTTAATTGACAAGAGGGAAACAAGACTCTATTTTAACTTGAGCATTTGTAACTTCATCTGTTGGTCCAGATATTTA
This sequence comes from Timema poppense, assembly GCA_902141375.1. Lineage (NCBI taxonomy): Eukaryota > Metazoa > Arthropoda > Insecta > Phasmatodea > Timematidae > Timema > Timema poppense. The sequence continues at coordinate 65,909 of CABFOV010001425.1, forward strand.
GTTAGTCAATAACTATCAAATGCGTGGACCAATTTTAACGAAATTCGGTGGAAACATTCCTTGAACATAGATATATAAGTTACATAGTTTTTTTTAGTTTGGATACTTCGTTTAATAGTTCATGTAAAGTGATATGAATATATGGTTGCGTAATCAATCGAGTGACTAGGACGTATTTTTTTAATGGAGATATATTAAAAGACTGAAGTCTTATTATTATTATTATTATTATTATTATTATTAGCACCGCATCTTACTACCCATTCGGGTTATACGCACTTACGCTAATGTGTAATGGTAGGGTGACTGTGAGATGAAATGGAGGACCTACAGCTTAACGTGGAATCTGAACCACGGTGGAGGCCTGGAATTCCCCACAATCACAAGATGTCTTGTCAGAGGTGAAGGAAGGGTTTGGTATTCAGATAAATCTTTGCCGCGACCGAGGATTGAACCCCGGCCGCCAGCACAGAAGTCTGACACCTTACCCCTAGACCGCCAGGTCACCGACTGAAGTCTTAAATCGCGTGAACAGCAACTATTATCTGTTTATGTATTTCATTTTTGATTATAATATTAATTTGTTTCCTAACTTTATTATTAAGGATAACTATCAACTTAAAATCCAAGGAGAAACTATTGGAAATATTTCAATTTTAAAACAAAAGAAAAAATCTTAAGAATGTAGTATAGATAAGAATATAGAAGTAGCGAGGTTTATTGTTCACGGAAATATTAGTTGTATTATGTGCGCTTCGATGGAGTCCAAATTGTTAGAATTCTTTTTTTTGCTTTAAATTTGACATTTTAGAATGAATTTTTTTTTATTTCAATTTTTTTAATTTAATTTATCTATTTTATTTTTAAAGTAAAGTACCTTAAGTAAAAATGTTAAAGCTATTCGTGCGTCTAAGATTCATGGATAGTAAAATATAAATTAGTTCTAAATATTCCCGGAACGGTTCAAATTTGTAATTTTTCGTCACATTCATCCCCGTAGCATTTAGATGAATCGAGATACAGTAAAATGAAGGTAGTTCAGGAAGGTGCACATTTATTCCAAGTTTGGTCAAATTATGTAAGTTATCTTAATATTTTCTTGTAAAATACGCAGCCATTGTAATCTTTTTTGCTAGACAATCTATCTAGTAAATTACTAAACATATTTCAGATCCAGCTTTGTATCCACATTATTAATAAGTTTTTGCAGCACGTCTCATTACCGTCCGAGCTATCCTCACTTTTAATATCTATTTGCAGCATGTATCACTGGATTCCTAGATATCCGCACTTTTAAGCTCTCTTTTTCAGCAGGTATCATTGCCTTCCGAGCTATCAGCACTTTTAATATCTCTATGCAACACGTCTCACTGCCTTCAGAGCTATCCGCACTTTTAATATATCTATGCAACACGTCTCAACTGCCTTCAGAGCTATCCGTATTTTAAATATTTTTTCATCCAATCTTATTACCCATTTGGACTATACGGATTTATATTAATCAAGAAAATGGAGCAAGAAAGGTAGGAAATATAGGCAAATTTGCGTGGCAGGATATTAAGAAACCATTCAGATGTAAATAACTGCACATACAGATGATATTCAAAACCCGCTCTCCCCATCTCTCTAAACTATACTAAATGAACTTGACATTTAGACCAATTTAACAATTTTAACTAGCAACATTAATGGGGCAGGTATGAAAAAGGGAATGTATAATTCATTCACGACCTATGCTTACCTGGATGACAGCTCGAAATGTTACTAGAAGTAATCCCTAATATATAACTACGCCAACAGCTGACATCTATCACTTTGGATGACTGTAATGAAAACAGATGGTAATATATTAATGTGATAGTTAACCACAGTAATTTAGGCCCATACTATTTATATATTTATTTGAGGTCGGACACAAAGTTTATTTATAGTTTTATTTCCCTTAAAAAAATATTCACACCACTTTCAAAAAAACTTCTAACGAACATAGCCTCAAAATGGCGACTGACGAATCTAAACCAAATGATTGAACATAACGGTAAACAAGTTTTTTACAATGATGCAGACAAGCAGTTGATGAAAATATTTTATTCAGTTAAATATTTCAAAATAAGATAAAATAATCATAAAATCATTTATTGTCTGTAAAAAGAAAATGACAACAATTTTCTCTTTTCCAAATAAATACGATGCCTGTATTAAAAGGTATTGATGTGTGCACTATATTAAACAGATTCAATAACGTTCCAAAACGAAAAATAAGTACTTTTAATTATGTTTAAAATATTGTTTCGATTTGGATAAAAAGAAATTATTTAAAAAAAATGAAATATTACGAGAAACCCTAAGTTTACGTTATTTTAAATGTAATATATAACAGGTAATTAAAGATCTTTAGATTTATAACAAAACAGTGATCTTTTACAAGTGCTAGCAACCCAAAATCTAAACATATGATTTTCGAACTGTCACCCAGGTAAAAACCTATCATGAACAGACACTATCTATGTGTGGGTGTGGGTAAGGAGTGAAAAACCACCCATACTACCCTACACCCGGTTAGGGTTCTAACCTCAAATTCTCGATCACCAGTGAACTAGACTTGATCGAATCTAAGTTTAGTCCAATGTGGGTAACTCTTACTAATCTGAACAAAAGAACACGGTTCACTTGTCTCTTCCACGATCATCTTTCAGGTAAAGTTGGCAAATTGATTATACCCTTATATGGAGGTTACTCGCACTGTGGACACGTGGTATAAATGTAACGCTCCTCTTTATAATTAGGTTTGCCAGTGATGGGGAGGTTGGTGTTTGAGTCCCAACCGGTTATACTGAAGGTTCTATTTTTTATTAAATGGCTTCCCACCATCCCTTGACGAGAATTAGGGGTTCCCTCTAAATTCTACCTTCCACAACTCTACTATACTAATGTATTTATATATGCGTACAACCCAAATGGGAAGGAGACCTGATGAATATAAGAGAAAAAAATGGATGTTGAAATGTTATCTCTATAATCTAATTATTCTCTTTTTCTCACTTCCTTTTGCAAATTATAAATCTCCCTTTATAAATTACTTTATACGTGGGTCTCTCCCTGATAAAGGCATGGTCTGTCTGATATAGAATGTTTACATCCTCTAAAGCTAGTTAACTTGTAAATTAAGTTGGTAAAAATAGCCTTGCATAGCAACGGGATTTTTGATAGAATAGTCTCCATCCAACTAATCCAATATATGATCAACGCTACAATTATCAAATTACAGCTGAACATTCAAATAGGTAAGAAAATTGAAATGAATAACGAACATTTGAATAAAATGGTCATATCTACAATCAATTACAGATACCCAAAGATTGGGGGAAGTTGGAATAAAATCGAAACGGATGTCAGAGATTTCCATGCCCAAAGTCTATAAGATGGAGTCGCAAAACTTAAGGTTCTTATTTGACATTACTTTTTAACGCATCGTTTACACCGCATCAAAATTCTAATAACTATGCTACACGTAAAGTTGACAACTTCATAGTGAGAGCAGAATATCTATTGAAAATGTATCACGTTGAACAAAGAAAGACAGAAAGATAAGGACTGAACAAGCTTGGACTGAAAAGAAACAAGGAAAATGACGTACGAAAATCAAGAATCTCGCAATTAGAAACAATAAACTTTTGAAGAGCATAATTAACTTATTTTTACACTGCTTCGCTTCTTTAGTTTTCCTAATTTAATTGTAAACTTCTTGAATTCATTGTTAAGAAAGTGTAGTCGAAGTTAATCAAAAAAGATTGGTAATAAACCACTTATTTTTGTATTTACTATACCTTTATACTTTAATTTATAAATATATCAAGTGCTTTAATTACAATGAAACCATAAATATCGCGGCACCCAAGCTAAAACATTTTAACTTGTTCAAGTTGGATGCGATTCTTCGGTGCAAAGCAAACTGGATCGGACACATCCTTAGGAAGAACTGTCTTCTGCTTGACATAGAAGGAGAGGTTGATGGAAAGAGGAGCTTTGGAAGAAGCATGATTCAAATATTAGGGGACTTAAAAGAAAGAAGAAAATTTTGGGAGGTCTAAGGTCTAAGGTCAATATCAAAAGCAATGGACCTGTCGTAAGACAGAACACCTAATAATAATAATAATAATTTACAGGCTTGTAGTTGGATCCATCAAAAGTTTAGACCAGAAGTCTCCAAAATCGTTAAGAATGGGAACTACTTTAAAAACGTTAAGCTGCTTTGCGAAATACCCGGATTAAATTTTTTTACCAATTTTGTATTGGCTACTCTCAGGGGTGGATTCTATAATCTGATTTCGTAGTATTAATTAAAATAATGTCAATCTGTTAGTATAGTTTTCATACTGAAATAAAATGTAATGATAGAAAATACAAGGATTATTAGTTTTTTCTTTCACCTCGTTTTACTACTCTAATGGAGTAGGGATTAAAAAAGAAGTATTTTAGAGGTAATCTAACAGCATTTGCGTGGGAAACTATTAAGCGAAAACCACTCTGTTTAAAGGGAGTTCCCAAATAATAATACAATAAATTGAAGCACTACAATCTCATCTCCTGATGAAAAATGCCTCAGGGGACCATCTAGCAAATTGAAATATTATGATTTGAAACTGTTATCGTCTAAAGTAGCAGTTCAGTCTTTTTGTTATATATTATTATGAGCAATAAACACTCATAGGAATACCCCAGAGAAAACGTATCGATCATTACATATAATTAAAAATCATCACTTCTCTTAAGCTGGTCGCTAAAATACTTACACAGAACCGTTTACAATCTGGGAGAAACACCCACATCTCTCAACTCATCAAACATTTGAAAGCAAGCTTTTCCAAAAATTAGTACAATGTCATCTGGAAGATAAGAAAATAAATGATACAGAGAGCTACACAGAATTTATCTTCTTTTATTTAAATTAGATACATTTACTAAAAACTCACATGCAAGATTTGTGAAATTAAATAATATACATTCTTGCTGAAACACTCTACCAAAGAACATACATGAAATAATACACACTTTTACAGAAACAATGAGAGAAGAGGAATAAATTATTGTTTTTATAAAAATAAATTTCAAATTGAAGATTTTGATTTTTAGTCATACTACCACTTTAAATATCACAATAGAGGCCAATAAAGAGATGGGATGAGCAGATAACAGAAAGTGTGTCAGTTAAAGGGGAAGAATGAAAGTAATTAAAGGAGGAAGAATGGTGGAAGGATAGAGGAAGATGGAGGCATTTTACTAAATTTACCCGGCCACAGGATGGAAACAGTTGTTATTATTATTATTATTATTATTATTATTATTATTATTAGCACCGCGTCTTACTACCCGTTCGGGTTATACGCACTTACGCTGATGTGTAATGGTAGGGTGATTGTGAGATGAAATGGAGGACCTACAGTTTAACGTGGAATCCGAACCACGGTGGAGGCCTGGCATTCCCCACATTCACAAGATGTCTTGTCAGAGGTGAAGGAAGGGTTTGGTATTCAGATAAATCTATGCCGCGACCGAGGATTGAACCCCTGCCGCCATAACAGAAATCTGACACCTTACCCCTAGACCACCAGGTCACCAAAACAGTTGTTAATGACGATGGTTACAACTTTATTATAGTAAGTTATTTCTTATCTCAAATAGTTGCGAAGATATTATCAAAACTGGAAATTTCCGCTATTGTAAAGTACCCACAAATTAATTTTTGATGGAAAAAGAAAGCCACCACCTTATTTGTTATGTTAAACAATACCTAGATACGAATTTCAATACAAATCGTTAAGAGTCAGTTTTAATAAAATAGATCCCCCCCCCCTCCTCTTTTGGCACTCAATTTTAGGGTTGGATATCTGATTCCAAAAAATTCTCGAAGGGACCTTATGAAAAACCCAGGTAAAACGTTTTAACCCTATTGTTAAAATAGTTTCGTCTGTAGTCTGAGATTCAAACAGACATTCAGGTGATCTCACGAAAACAATTTTTTAGGTTTCAACCGGTTATGAAACCGATATTTATCAGAATTTCAAGTTCAATTTTTTGGACGATCACAATACTTTTTATCTCCCAGGGACCGAGAGAAATTAAAATGGATGGAGAGGAATACTATCCGTGGATCTTGGAGTTTAATCACCCATTTTACTGTCGATTGATCGGTATATCGGATACAAGATAACACCTGAACCAGTAATCACATCCATGTGAGGTCTATGCATTCCTTTTAACGACAGCGAGATTGGGATCAGTCTTATAATTATTTTGTGATCGTAAAATAATTATTTTTAATATTGGTTGTATTTATTTAAAAATAGTATAAAACGTTTTCATTGGTTTCATTTTCACGTTTTACTTCCCATCGAACCCTCGGGTAGAGAAGTATTGTGCTCGTCGAACAAAAAAAATTGAATTCTAGATTTTGATAAATGTCGACGTTTCATGGCAGGGCCTAAAACAAGGTTCACAAGAGGGATAAAAAAAAATTAAATATCAAAAATTAAAATTAAAGATAGTTAACTTAAGGGTCAAAAGATAACACTTAAAAAAAAATCAGCTTCAACTATTTTTATTAAAACTCAATGCAATGTTTAACATTACAAACAACGTGGCTCACAGGGAAATTATTTTTGGGCAATTTATTGATAGCTCCAATTTTGAACATATCTTCACAATACTTTGAAATTCGAAATAGCTTAACATTGCAAAAATGTAGAGCTATTAAAAAAAAGAATGATTCAAATATAGTTTATGAACTATACATATATTATATTTACTTTTTACTTTTAACGTGTTTGTATCAATATATAATTAATTAATAATAAATATTCTCTATATGGTCTCTCTCTCTCTCTTTTAAATGATGGTCTTTTAGAGGGGAAATTAAATGTTATTTATTCTCTTTAGTGGCGCGAGAGGTTACTCTTTTCTTAATGTTTCTGTTACAATCACAGTTTAAATGATCTCATTTATACTCTTTGGTATAATGTGAGTTTTTACTCTTATGTTTCTGCAACAATGTATATTATTTCGTTTCATATTATTTTAAGGGTTCTATGTAAAATATCTACATTTTTAGGTAAAGGAATGAGAAAGTTTGTGTGATGCACCTTACCATTTATTTATTTTGAATTCCGCTATCGAATAAAGAAGAGTTTTACTGATATCTGATTTTTGAAAATTAGACATTTTTAAAGATTTTATCTAAAATATTTATCTGGTTTGACCTTTTATACTTTTCTTGCAAGTTTGGTGTGGGGGGTGAGGGAGATTTAAAAAGAAGTTTATTAAAGACTAGTTTTTTTGAATTATACATTTTTAGAGGGTTTTGATAACTTTTTGTTAAGAAGGGAGAATTTACATGAAAAATAAGAAATAATGTATGTTAGGTTTTAACTTTCCCATATCAAGAGGAAGTATTGTAATCGGGAAAATTTTCGACTTCAGGATTATGATGAAGATTTACGTTTTATGTGTGTCCGAACACAAAATAGTGAATTTTACATTTCCGGCTGTCCCCATGTCTGTCTGTCTAGCTGTATGTATTATTGTACGGCCCTGTCCACATACCTGAAAAACAGTTTGAACTTTTTGTTCAATCTTTATATCTACTGTAGATGTTATAAGGACATACCTCAGATTTTTTAATTTGAGACTATCCCCCAAATTAATGTTAGTTTACTAATGAGTGATTTTTAACTCATATTTTTAGGTACATTTGATATTCGGTGAGTGTTTTTCCTGATAAACAACTTGTATACTTATTTTTTGTGGCAAATTTCGTTTAAGGATGGTTTTTACTCATGAGTGACAACTAATTAAAAAAAACTTGAATACTTTAAGAAATGGCTCCAGTGATTCAGTTTAAAATTGGTATCTTCTAATTTTTTATGTAATAAATATTCAAATATATTTGTTTAAAAAGATTATTCAATGGTAACTGACTGAAGAATTATTTAAAAAAAATTAAAATAGTTTAAAAAAAGCGCTTTAACGATTTTGTTCAAAATTGGCATTTGGAGAAAATTTTACTTGATAATAATTTTTTTTAAATACACTGATTTAAGGATAGTTTACATAATACACATTTTATAAAATTTCGAATATTTCTAAAATAGCCTTTAAGATTGAGTCCAAAATGGGTATCTGTAACTAGTATTTTTTTTGATAAATAATAATATCTTTTCATACAAATATAAATAATTTTAGGATAGTTTTCATAAAACATTATGTTGATTTTTCCATCCCAAGCTTTAAAACAATATATGAGAAAGTTTGTACTATTGTGTGTGATTTTAAAATCATTCATCTGAATATGGATCTCTTTATGCGGGGGGAAAAAAAATTGTGCATTTTTTCTGAGTAATATTTTTTTTTCTTCAAGTCACGTCTTACTTCTATAGCACACACTTGTAATTGTAATTGTAATTGTAATTGTAATTGTAGGAACAAGAGAAGTAGACTTTATAGAATATATACTCATGTTTGCATGGTTTGAGAGTGAGAAACTAAATAGGAAAACCTACACTCGATGCATCTGTCCGGGATAAGAACCCTGACCTTCCCCCAAAGAACAAGTTATTCGGAACGAATCTAATGTTTAATCCGCGTGTTAACTCGTACAGTAAAATTAATCAACAAACAAGTTCCAAATAGTCAATGTGGAACAATTGTACTAGTAGGTCAATCTGTACCAATTACTAGTTTCTTGGAATCAATTATTCGACAACCTCCCCGCATCAATGAGCACGAGATTTAAAGCATCCAGTTCGTCTTATCTGGTTTACCAATTAGAGGGATGTAAGGGTTTAAACCCAGGCTAGGTACACTATAAAAGTATTTTTACCTAAATGGTTATCCAGACTCTGATAGATCAAATGTGTACATTTTATCTAAATTCTAGTTTATTTAGTTATACTCCATCCATACAAAAATACGATTATCTTGGATGGGTAGTAAGACACGGCGCGTAAAATAAACTATTGGATTATTCACAGTTTATAACAAACGATTAGTTCAGTACTAACTGTTAGTAGTACCCAGGCGAACTATCTTAGAAGTCAATTTTATCGCTGCTCCAAATCACAGAGTCTGCAGTAAAGACCATAAACAATTTAGACTTTTGTGATTTTAGTTCAAATATGCAATTTAATACCTTTTATTAGAGATATATATATAATATATAATATACATTATATAATATATCTTCAACTGAGTTTTCCCTGCCAACCAGTATATCTGCAGATTTTTACAAATGTCACAAGGATGAGGAAGGTAGAAGTTTGGAGAAAGGGAACCCACTTTTACTTTTAGGAAGAGGGGAAAGGTATTTAAAAAAACAACAACACATCAGTACATTCATCTGGGAATCAAGCCATCATGGAGGAAACCAAACAAGGCGAAACAGATGCCTATGTCTACGTGCCCGCGCGTGTGGGGCCTTCTCATCTTAACTAAATATATAATACCTTGGTTTCTTATTATATTACAGCGCAAACATCTATTTATTCAAAGCCTCAACGAATACTTAAAAGTTATACACTGGGTATTATCTTTGAAGGAATTGTATGGTTACTATTGGGAAACAGCGTTGTCATTTTCTTGTTTTTGTGTGGTCAATCTCTCCTTAAATATAGGATGAATTTGGCCACGCTTGTGCTTTCAATGCCGCCAACAACCTTGGCCAGTAGCTACACTAGCCCCGTGGCTTCTTTGGTGCTGACTGACAGCTCACAGCTGACAGATGAAAGCTTTGGAAAGTTACCAGACCAAATTATGTATCCTTACGCTGAACCACTTGATCTAAGAAAAACATGTGTTTAGCAGCTGTCCTATATGACGGTCAAAATTTAGGTATATACCTAAATGTTGACTGTCAGAAGTCAGCTGTGAGCTGTCAGTCAGCACCAAAGAAGCCACGGGGCTAGTGTACTTCTTACCCTACACATCACCTTCTGACATAACTGAAATTTGGCAACAGTTAACTGAAAGAGAGAGAAAGAGAGAGCGAAGGTAAAGCTTTTCTTCATTATACCAGCAGTTCCCTCAGTAATGATATTCGGTGTTACAATAGCTACATATTATGGTGGATTTAATGAGTAAAGCGACAATGTACAAAGTATAAAAATAATAATATATAGAACACTTTACTAGATACATACATTCAGTATGTGATCTCTTTGAGCATAAAATATCATTTCACGCTATTTTCAACTCTTTTAAACTTTCACCCCATTACATTCTGATGCACAATTATTATATTTACATGCATATCATAATAAACAACGAATACTTTGGCATGATTGGTTTTACGTTTGATGTACATTTCATAGGTATATACCTAAATGTTGACTGTCAGAAGTCAGCTGTGAGCTGTCAGTCAGCACCAAAGAAGCCACGGGGCTAGTGTACTTCTTACCCTACACATCACCTTCTGACATAACTGAAATTTGGCAACAGTTAACTGAAAGAGAGAGAAAGAGAGAGCGAAGGTAAAGCTTTTCTTCATTATACCAGCAGTTCCCTCAGTAATGATATTCGGTGTTACAATAGCTACATATTATGGTGGATTTAATGAGTAAAGCGACAATGTACAAAGTATAAAAATAATAATATATAGAACACTTTACTAGATACATACATTCAGTATGTGATCTCTTTGAGCATAAAATATCATTTCACGCTATTTTCAACTCTTTTAAACTTTCACCCCATTACATTCTGATGCACAATTATTATATTTACATGCATATCATAATAAACAACGAATACTTTGGCATGATTGGTTTTACGTTTGATGTACATTTCATGTTTTTTCCCCTGAGATACATGTTGTTATACAATCCCGCTCAACTGCAGCCGATAATGTTTTTTTTTTAAATCATAGAATGAATGGATTGTATTCTTATTTCCAGGAAAATCCTTGTTTATTTATACATTGATCTCATCGTTATTCTTTCTTTTTTTCTTTTTTTAAATTCAAATCAATACTGTGGACAACATTTTTTTTTTTACGGGTATCTAGCTATTAGTTTATAAACGTTTTTGTCATTATGGTCTTACCCACTTTACGAACCGTGGGCGAATCGACTGAAGATTACTGCGAGTTGTTTCGAAATACCAGGTGGGTGTTTCCTTTTCAAATATTAATAGACTGAGCGTAGCGAGGTCCTATTTTTACTTTACCCATTGGCACTTCATCTGTTTCTTTGACCAACTGTGCGTTTTTTTCCGTTATCGCTGTCAAATGCACTTGTCAGTTTAGACAAAATTTGGCAGTTCACCAATTTGCCGTTCTTTTAACCTAAGACAAACAACTTATATACTGTATATATTAAAACAAATAATTGCCTTCTGATTTAATATGGTGGCTGCTCAAAAGTTTTTAGTTTAATAACACATCTCAAGGTGTTTGAGTTTAAAATTCAAAACACTCAATCGAGTACCTAGGACGTGCTTTTGTACATTTCGACATTCTAATTCGAGACACGTCGTATATCAATTTGAACAATAATTATAAATATAAAATAATAAAGTGTGCTATCGAATATAGTATTCATTTACTTTCTGTCTAACTTTCTTACCAAGGAGAAATCTCAACTTCATATCCAAGGAGAAATTATAGGAGATATTTCGACTTGAAATCCAAAGAGAAATAGTAATACTGCATTAACAATAAAACATTACACCATTCCAAACATGATGAACTTATTATATTTGAACGGAGGAAGCGAGGTCTACTGTTCACATAGCTACTAGTTAAAAATACATTCAACAATAATCTTCATATTAAGTTGCCACTAGTCCTCCTAGATTAAAAATGGTATTTCAACAGCGGATGAACGATATTTATTTGAAAATGAACTAATTCCAGAAGATGGATAAGAGGTAACCTATTGCCATCCTGTACTAGAATATTCTTAATTCTGTTCTCAAATACCAAATAATACATCATTTACCATTTTATATAGTGATAATATAATATACATTTATCATTTTAAATAATGATGGCTTATGTATTTATTTAAATTTAAGTAGATATAGTTTACAAAATAATATTATAGTTAATTAATTATACCAATGTTTCAAAAGGGAAGTTCTTAATGCTTTATAAGGAGAAATCGGGGAGTTTAATTATTTATTTTTATAAAAATATCAAGTGAACATAATAACGTCTAGGGAATTCTTAATGGAAACTCAATCTATTTGTAATGAAATAACTACGACTGGTACCCGCCTCGGTGGCGTAGTTGGCTAACGCGCTTGTCGTGTTGAGCTCTACTGCTGAGGACGGGGAGATCGAGGTTCAGAATCTCGGTCGAGTGAACTGGGGGTGGTTTATCCTAAATGGTTTTCCACTCTACCTCCACGCAAATGCGGGTTCACTACCTCTAATTCAACCTTCCCAATTCCTGATTCATTAGAGTAATTAGTACTTAAAGCGTATAACCCGAACGGGTAGTAAGACGTGGTGCTAAATATTATTAACTACGACTGACATCCTTTATTCAAGGGACAATATACACGTTAAAAATATTTAATACACAAGTTAAATATAACTTAACTTCTTACATTCAAATTTATTTATTAAATATACTATATTTGTATAAATTTTCATGGATAGAATAAATAAATGACATGAATTAAGATAATATGTATTTTTTTGAAATTACCCTTGGGGCGTGTGTATATATATATATATATATATATACATACACACACGCCCAAAAGCTAGTTAAAATAATATATATATATATAAGGGTAGCATATATATATGTATATGTAAACACACACACATATACTGTATATACATACACATACATATATAAATAAAATTATTTTATTAAATCCCTAATTCATAGATGCCCAAATAACATTATACACTTTAAATTATTTGAACAACATTTGCGAGGAATATTTACAGGTCAGTAAGCAAATTTAATAACTTTCTCGGGAGTGTAATAAATAATGTTTTTTACATGCGCACTGTAAAAAAAGTAAAACTCTTTAATTAAATCGGGTCTTATAGTTCATCTAGATATTAGCAAATTTTAATGAAACCTTTTCATTGCAAAGAAAAAAAAAGAATATTTTTATCACAAAAGTTTATTACAAAACATGTCATTTAATATATATAAAAAATACACAAGGAAACTTTCTGATGTCAATAAGCCACATTAGGTTCTCAGAAAAACCGTATTGATGGTCACGTGAATAAAAGGCGTACTAATCTAGTCCCTTTTGTCGATTGTGGTAGATTGCGGTTGGGGTTCCGACTGGTTGAACTTCAGGTGGTTTTCTCTAAATGGTTAAATATTTTCCCTCCATGCAAGAGCGAAAACATCACTTATACATTTTTACCTCTCTTATCTATACTACATCTTAGTGGGTGACCTGGCGGTCTAGGGGTAAGGTGTCAGACTTCTATGCTGGCAGCCGGGGTTCAATCCTCGGTCCCGGCACAGATTTATCTGATTACCAAACCCTTCCTTCACCTCTGACAAGACATCTTGTGAATGTGAGGAATGCCAGGCCTCCACCGTGGTTCGGATTCCACATTAAACTGTAGGCCCTTCATTTCATCTCAAAATCACCCTACCATTACACATTAGCGTAAGTGCGTACAACCCGAACGGGTAGTAAGACGCGATGTTAATAATAATAATAATAATAATAATAATACATCTTACTGGTTGGTTGGTAGCTAGAATAAATAGAAAGACGCAGTGGACAAAAAAAAGTGTTTACTATAAAGTGCATTTCTAGCACCCATCTATAAAAGAAGGAAGTGTTAGTAAAACACATTAATCACTTAGAGACAGTATAGAGCACACCTGTGAAACGTGATACTACAACCTCATTTATTTTATAAAGAACAAGATAGTTCGTCATTTAAAATACAATATCGAACGACATTTTAGTACAACGATTGAAGTATTTTTCATTTGATACACTTGCGTTGATCTTCTTATAATATAATAAGGAAGAACATTTCTAAAAAGTGTTGAAAATAGAACCAACTTTAATCTCTCACAACTAATGAAACGTTCCTAATTGGGTTCAAGCCTAGTTTTATACGTTTGTTTTAAATGTGAATAGCAAAAATGTTCAATGTTGAAAGCGATATAAGGTCTTAAAACTATATAATTTCTTTTCTTCTAACGACAACCTTACAATTATCATAAAGTTGGTATTTAAATAAATGCATTTATATATATATAATCAGAAATATATAGCAATAGTAATCATTACTAATTTCACGAAGTCAAGATTCAAATTCCAAGCGGCGATTATTGATGGTATATTTTCTTAAATTAATCCATACTTTATCTCCAGGAAAATGTGGGTATATTAACTCTTAACTAAGTGGCTCCGTGGTGTAGTGGTCAGTAAATCTGGTTTCTAGCCTGCAAGTCCCGGGTTCATTTCCCGGATGGTACCTTGGGTATTGTTCCCGAAAGGGAAATCACCCCAACGGTCACCAGGGTTTGTTTAGTTACGTTTAAGTTAGATTTAAGTGTTTCCACTGGTTCCACACCCTCACACTCACCATCACCATCACCTCATCTCATCGGGACATGGAAAGAGCCTCCAAGGAAAGGATGTACGATTAGTACATTCGGTCGTCCCCTGGGCAACGGTACATTTGTATTGGCTAATCTTTCCATTACTGAGCTACGATTGATGCAGTCCAAACGTGCTATTATATTATTATTACTAGTATTATATATTTAATAATATTTAGCACCGCGTCTTACTACCTGTTCGGGTAATATGCTTTAAGTACTAATTACGCTAATGGATTAGGAATTAGGAAGGTTGAATTAGAGGAAGTGAGCCCCCATTTGCGTGGAGGGAGAGTGGAAAACCATTTAGGAAAAACCACCCCCAGTTCACCCGACCAAGATTCGAACCTCGATCTCCCCGTCCTCAGCAGTCAAGCTCAACACGACAAGCGCGTTAGCCAACTACGCCACCGAGGTGGGTATTATTAATATTATTATTACTGTACCACTGAACGTTCCAATGCCTTGACTCAGTCGGTAGAGGGTCTGTCTACTAAGCTAAGGGTGTTGAGTTAGAATCTGGTCGTGCTGAAAAATTAGTAATTAATTAAATATGTGTTATCTCTTTCACAGTGATAAATTAATCTCAGGGCAGTGGGTTTTGTGTCTGTTCTAAGCTTAAGATGGCTAGGCGGAGGATTTTTTTAGCCCCACATTTTACTACCCATTAGGGATGTACGCTTATGTACTAAATTACGATAGTGGTTTTTAGGGATTAGGAAGGTTATATATAGAGGAAGTGTACCCACATTTTCACGGAAGGAGAGCGAAAAACAATTTTGGAAAACTACTCTCAGTACACTCGACCGAGATTCGAACCTCGATTTCCCTGTCATCGGAATTCTAGTCTAACACGAGAGTAATGACTTGAACCATTATTTTTATATTTAACTATTTATTAACATTCATAACACTATAACTCACTAACTATTTGAGTGAACAAGTTTATTTTGATCACAAACAAATATTATTTCAAAGTATTTGATATTTTTAGAATTTAAGAAAACTCAAAGATCGAATATTAATGATTATTTAGTTTTTTAACGCGATCGACTGAAAATTGCCATGGGATCGACTAACCCCTGGTCTAAGGAATCTCTCTTCCAATAAACTTGTCTGCAACGGAAAGATCGGGTTTTGAATCCCGGCCGAGTGTACCGAAGAATATTTTCCTAAAGGCTTTCCGACTCTCCCTACGTGCAAATGCTGGCATATTTATTTTAAACTATGGTGTATTCTCGTCCATATCATAATAGTATAAGCTCGCGGATATACCGAATGGAATAGTAGGATGCGTAACAAAAAAATCAGATAAATAAAGACGTGTTAAGAAAATCAATATTATTTAAATTTATTATTTTACAGATTGGTTTCCAATCAATGAACCTTCTTTCACAGGGGTCTCCGTCTCATTCTTAATCTTAATAACCCCCCCCCCCCC
>CABFOV010001425.1:81991-112007 GCA_902141375.1 Timema poppense
CCCCCCCATACACACACTACCGAAACTTTGAGCTCTATGCTTGATCAGGATTACCGCCATTTGAGTTTATTTTTTTTATCAAAGAACAAATAATTTTTTTTGCAAACTCAGCAAATCTAATAATTCTCTAACTAAGTCAACCTGTACTGAGCCTGGGGGGCCTGTTCTCCCTCACAGTCGCATATGAGACATTCTTCAACAGCTCCCATCAGTGGTTATGGAACATATCTCGGTCCAAGCTGCCATGCAACCCGTCAGAAACTAGCTCTGAATAGATAATGTAGCTCAAAGATAATTGTATTTATTATTATTATTATTATTATTAATCACTGAGTCTTACTACCCGTTCGGGTTATAAGCACTTACGCTAATGTGTAACGGTAAGGTGATTGTGAAATTAAATGGAGGAACTACAGTTTAACGTGGAATCCGAACCGCGGTGGAGGTTTGGAATTCCACACATTCACAAGTTGTGATTAATACAAGTCTTGTCAGAGGTGAAGAAAGGGTTTGGTAATCAGATAAATCTGTGTCGGGACCGAGGATTGAACCCCGGACCCTTAACACAGAAGTTTTAAACCTTACCACTAGACCAGCAGGTAGCCTGTATTTTTTTTCTCAAGTTTGGGTGTTTTGAGGGGAAAAAATCCCTGCAACCTCAGTCGTTCTTTCTTTTTGCTAACTGACATATTTTCACATTTGAAAACTTTTTGTTGCTATTTGTGTATTCTTTGTCTGTAAAAACGAATGTATCTGGTCTTGCAAACAATAAACCAAATGCAATAAATGATTACACGCTGTTTTATAATATTTACTTACAATCTGTTGATGTTGTTTTGTTGATTATTTATCCATACGTTCCTTGGAATAATCTCAGTTTAATTGCTTGGGTGCAACAGTTGATTAATATTTATTCGCAGGATTGGCCATTCCCTTTCTATTTCTCATTTATTGTTGTTCTCGGCTGAGATAACAAAACATCTAACACAACTAACCGAAATGACCAGAACGAATTTGTCTTTCGCATGATAATATGTAATGTATCAAAAATTGCATGATGGAAGGTAAGATATAAAATAACTACTTAGTTATTTATTTCAAGTAATTAACCTGCATTATATGAATCGACTGATTATATCAGCACACGAGAATTTCTATGAGCTAGAGGGAAAAGATCTACTAATTTTGCTGAGAAAGTTTTATTAACATAATCTCTAGGGTTAATTTACGTGCCACACTCGACATGGGACCAACGGTTTTAGTCCTTGCCGTAGGAAGTTATGTTACGAATTTGTATCGCTCAAGAAAAATCCATCAACTATGCTGGGTTTGAACCCACAGACATCGGCTCTCAAGGCAAGCACTTTACCCCAAGACCAGCAAGGTAGACTTTAAAATAACTTAATTGCTATTAATGCTATGATGATGGGGGAGGGAGCCTCGAGATAAATTTAATATTTCGGAACATTTTCTAACAAAACATTTTACTGGCAAAAATTAATGAGATGCTTCTTTAAAAAACATGTTTAGTTCTATGTTTGTGCACCAAGGCGTTTGAAGATAACTCTTTAAATAAAGAGAAAATGTCGCAATGTTCATAATATATATTTTTTAAATAATTAAATAAATCTATCAACATTTTTTATTTAAATTTAAAATAACTGAAATTCGTGTATACCATTACGTAATGAGTTAGGAATGAGAAAGATAGTTAGAGGAAATATACCCAAATTTGCGTGAAAAAGAGTAGGAAACAACATTAAATTACACCCGCCCGGGATATGTTAGTCCAATATCCCCACCATCGACAAACCAGAATAAATTTAGAAAATCAAATTAAATGGTGTTACCTAAGAAACAATTTTGTTGTCTGAGAAAATATTCGATTTAAAAACTGCATGAGAGGCTTCCTTTAACCTCACCTTAAACTGTGATATTAACCTTTTAATACTAAGCTTGCTTATAATTTATTTATCACTTTACTTAAATGAATTAAGATGTATTAATATATTTCTGAGTGTAAAATACTCTAAATTTGTATTTTGTCCAAACAATACTAAAGCTAAGGATGTGTGTCCATTACGATGAAAATATGTGAGCTTACTATAGCTTGGAGAAAAAAAATTCTGCAAGGAGTTTTCGGTAAACTACTTCTAGGTAAGTTTTATTCGGAAAACAAACACACGATCTTGTTAATCCCAATAAACACTCTCGATATACATATTTTAAACAAAAATGTTCAAGTCATTTTTTTTTATAAAATTAAAAAAATTGTTATTTGAAAACAGCGCTCAAATTATTATTTATATTTATAAACATGGAAAATATGTTCTTATTTATTATTATACTCTATGCGTTCATATACCTTTTAAAACTGAATCGTAAATACAATTTTCGACCAAGTTCAAATCTTCTAAAATTTGTCACAAGTAAACTGCCCTTAAATTAATTTATTTCAGATAAACGTAATTTTTTATCGATCAGGTGCAATAAGGTCCGAATTACATTTCCAAACAAAATCGTTACCCACAATTATTTTAATTTAAAAAAAAATATTCAAAAATCCATTATCAGATAAACTAGAAATTTCTTTAAGTAAAACAAACAAACAAATTATTTATAATGTAAGCAATTTAACAGATACCTATTTTAAACCAAATCATTTAAGGCATTTTCAAGATATTCAAATAAAATAATTAACTGTCATTAAACTACCCTTAAAAAAGAATTTCCTCCCAAATAACCAGTATATAATTTTAGTTGACATGTCAAACACTATCCAAATACCAGTTTTAATCAACAATTTTAAAGCCATTTTCTAAAAATTTGGAGTTAAAAAATCCATTTTTAAACTATACATAATTTATGGCCAGGGACAGACAAACATGGGGACAGACTGAATGATAAAAATATATATTTTTGGGTTAGGGGCACAATAAACGTAAATATTTAGCATATTAGGTCTACAATGTTCACAATTACAATTCTCTTTATAAGAGAAAGTAAAAAAGGTATAAATCAACTACTGATTGTGAGTGTATTAATGTCTGTCACAAGATGACTTAGAAATAAACTTTATGAATGATTATGAGTGTGCAAAAGTGAACATAGGTCAGGTTAGACCATATTAGGCTGAAATTAAACAAACAGAATAAATATGAATCCAAATAAGTGAGCTTTGGAAATTGTGGTTTATACCTCAACTTCCTTTCTGGGATGTAGCCGCTATATCTAAAAGTAAAACATTGTAATTTGGATGCCCACGCAGTGAAATCTGATAAATTATTCTTCGTCGAATGTACGGGGTGACTAAGCATTTTCATTTACTTGGTTTCAGTGGTGTTGTTTTTTAATATGTGTTCTTTTTTCGTGAAAATATAGCTCAACTTGTATTCTACAAGGCAAATTTTATTGGTAGCTTTAAACTTGTTATTAGAGTTGGTCGTGTAATGATCGACAGTTGTAATTTGCGAACCAACTATTGAATACTCGCTACCTAATGAACTGTATTTTATTAATTATCTGGCTTTAATCAACTTCACTGAACGTTTTTTGTCTCCTAATTAATATAGGTTTTTAAAGTCGGATTGGTTTAATAGCGGCAATCAGTCTTATAAACACAAAATAATTACCACAAAGGACTTTTTAAGTTTCGAAACTAAATATACAGACCAACCTCAAAAAATAGATAAATTAAGAGGGAATGTTTAAGTGAAATTTAAGAAGAACAAATTATTTTTTGGCATCGCGTCTTACCACCAGTTTAGGTTATACGCTTATACACTAATTACGCTAATGGTTTTAAAAATTAGGAAGGGTATATTTAGAGAAAATTTACCCCAATTTGCGTGGAAGGGGATTGTAAAACCATTTTGGGAAACCACTCTTAGCACACTCGATCAAGTTTCGAACCTTGATCTCTCCGTCATCTCTAGTCTAATACGAAAGTGGCTATTTATATCACGCGGCTACCGAAGCAGGTCAGGAATAAAACTAAACTAACAAATGAAGTGTGTGGTTAAAGGATAAAACTACAATAATATTCCTTTCACACATAAAAAAAAAAACCTTTACTACTTTACCTACTCCAAGCCTAGAGGTCATAAAGGGATTCTTGAAGGCACTAGGGAAAATATCTTCATTGGGTGGTCTGGCTACACCGTCACCATTACGTCAAGTACATTCTCACTTTAAAAAAAATTGCCGTCTTATAGTAGGATTTGAAATGAAAATATGATAATATTTTTAGACTGGTACTGTATCCACGTTCAATCTACTTTAAAATACGTTATCCTGCAATATCATTTTATTTACATACATAATATCTAATCAAGCCGTTCCCTTACGGGGTAGGCAAGAAACTGTGCGCATAGCTCAAAAAACAACTCCGTACTTAATCCATACTCACTAACTTTCTCCACACATCCCTATCCTGACATACTCCCTTAACTTCGACAAAATTAATACACCGAGTCATACATGCTCTTTTATTCTTAAGACTCTTAATGTTTATCTTTTTCACACGTTCGTCTACTACATTTAACCTCTTCTTTCATGGTCTACCTCTTCCTTTTGATACACACACTCTACCTTCATATACATATTTGTGTCATTACTCGATCCACACTCATCCTCCAAACATGCCCCAACCAACGTGAGACACTTCTTTCACATTGATCTATTGGATTCCCTTTCAAACAGCCTTCCTTCAGCACCCATTCATTACCGACTCTGTCCATACGAGTTTTTCCACATAAATATTTTAGATATCTCATTCCAACCGCATTCACACTTACTCTTGTGTTTCTCCTGACAAGTCCACTCTTCACATCCATAAAATAGTGTTGGTGTTAACACACTTTTATATACTGCCATCTTTGTCTCTTTCGATAATACTTCATTCTTTGCAATAGTCTACATACATCCAACTATTCTCCGAGATGCATTCACACGTCTGTCGATTTCACCATCCCTCCTTCCATTTTTACAAAACATTTTGTCCAAATACACAAAACCATTCACTTGTTATAACAGTTTTCCATTTATATTAAACTTACAAAGCATTTTAATGGTCGCTTTTTCATCTTCTGAGATAAACCCAACGATTTTGCAACGTTGAATATTGATTAAATATAAATAAACTGTTTTGTTTTCGGAATCAAACTCTTAATACAAAAACAGATTTAATGAAACAAACGTTTTGTTTAAAAATAATAATTAAAAAAAGTAATTGAGAAAATAAAATTGGTTTAGGGTGTACAAGCTCGAAACAAATAAATGAAATATTTGGGAATTTTTGGTATTTAAAAAGAACACAAGGCAGCCTATCTAGATATTCCCTTATTTGAGATGTCACAATATCAAACCAATTTATTTAAGAGAGTTAAAATATATTTAAACAATGTAAACTTCAAACTTGTGTTCTAGATTTTAAAACTGGTAGAAGTGGTTTGATTATATGTTACGTAGGTCTGTAATAAAATTTCGTTAGAAAATACCTTTTAGAAAATGAAAATATATATTTTGACATTTACATTGATAACATATTTTTATAAATTTATTAGCGTATTTTATAAGTATTTATAATATCTATCAAAAGTGACAACAACATATCACATCATTTGGTAGCTATAAAAAATACTATTGCATATAATGTGAATTGACGTATGAACATCTTAAAATAATTTTAGTAACTTTTATAACAATCAGAGATAGTCCTGCCCACCATAATCTTATTTAATTGTTTTTATTTTATAAATTTGTCTAACTAATAATAATCCCTACGGTGAGAAAAGTAAAAAACAACAACAAAAGAACGAATCAAAACTCTCACTTGCTAAATAAATAAAACGTAATCGTGAAAAATCACAGTCATCTTAAACTTAGTTTCATACTATTATTTATACCAAGAAAAAACTTACATAAGAAAAAGTTAATTTAGAAATATTTATACAATACAATACATGCACCAGATTTCTCAATAAAATAAAGAGGAAATTTAAAACTTTACCACAACAAAGGTAGATAAAATAATACTGTAAAGCAACGACATTTATAGAAATAGAATATATTCTCTTATTCAGGTTTTGACAATCCTCAGAAACGAAACAAACAGTTAGACTGAGCCAAAAAACCCTTTCCTGAGTGGACCAGGTACAGAGTATGTATTATAGAAAAAAAGAACACGTGATCGCGTTGCCTACCAATGTGGAATCAATTAGATGGTCATTAGCTAGATTAGAGATTGAATTTTATTTTAAATATCTTGTAATGTTTACAAAACGTTTTATAAATATTATTCCCGTTATTTTAAATTGAAACAGTCAACTTGACAGTATAATTAGAAAAAAGTTACCCCCACACACTTTACAATTTTGTAATAACAAAAGAATGGGTAGGCGTCAGCTGTTTAATTAATTAATTAATAGCTTACGGCCAGACTAGGCGAGTGAGCATGCGTCTCAAAAGAGAATTAGAGCACATTGGTTGTAATGAGAGGGGGTCAGAATGAACCGCGCAAGCGATCCGAGCGACGCGCTTGAAAGATGGAACTGGTTATTTTTTCCACGCGTGCACTCGAGCCGGAACAGTCTAGCTTACAGGCGCTGGCAATATCATTGTATCTTGGTCCATTGAGTGCTAGGAAAACTTCTCAATTTGACATATTTGACATTATATTTGACTTTTTTTAAAATCATTATTGATTAACACACTAGCTACTAACTGCTTAGTTCAATTGGTAAGACCATAAACTATAGATATAAACCCGATATGTTACTACTTCAGTATTATAATCCAAGTAGGCCTTTACAAATAAACATGCAATATTTTTTTTAAGAATTTCCAACGAGCATAGAAGTGTGAAGGGTCTTTGACAGATACATTTTTACGAATAAACTAGGATCAGTCTGTTAATCACGCGCTCGATCGCCAGTTAGGCCACGCAGTCGCTCAGTCACTCGCGCGCTTGTCAGTTTGGCCAAACCCTAAAATCAAATACATCATCTAGTTTATACATAAAACACAGACGAAAATGTATATGTTTCGTTACAACATCGGGATCTTAAATTAGTCATCAGTAAACTAATATAAAATGAATTATTTAAATAAACAAAACAAATATAATCAGCCGTATCTTAACTTTAATCTGTCCATCACACCCCAAAAAGGTATTTTAAATATAAATTTAATTTTTAAGAAATACAAAAGTGAATATTTTTAAAAATCAAACTTACTTTGCTAAATTCTTGTCCTTTAAGTTATTTGTTTTCTATAGGTATAATCCATGTTTTTTTTAAAAAATTCGGTGTTAAGAATATACAAGAATCATCAATGGCGATTCTCTTTGCGTTTAGAAATTACACACTAATTTGATAAACTTCGCTATATTCTTCACTCATTATCTACTTGGACAGTTTAATGAAGCAACATATTTAGTCGACTGTGTCTTTAAAATAATATTAACACAAGTTCCAAGATAAATATCACTTGAATATATTTAATATAGACATATAATATATATAAGATATATAATATGTGTATACTATATAAAGTATATACTAGCGT
The DNA here is from genome assembly GCA_902141375.1 of Timema poppense. Taxonomy (NCBI): domain Eukaryota; kingdom Metazoa; phylum Arthropoda; class Insecta; order Phasmatodea; family Timematidae; genus Timema; species Timema poppense. The sequence continues at coordinate 89,558 of CABFOV010001425.1, forward strand.
GACCGGATCTCATAGAGGGGGAAAAAAAATGTCGGAATTTTGTTCGTCTGGACCCCACAAAATGATTCCCCTTTCCAGATATTGAGATAGCCAAAATTTGAGCTCGATTAAACGACGTTAACCCGTGCCGCTCGTCGCTCAAAGTTTGAAAAAATCCAAATTTTTGGCCAAAAATCTGACATATGGAGCCATAACTCCAGAATGGTAAATAATAAAAACACGCTTAATATCTCAAAAGAAAGCTAATGTTGTTCTTCAAAATTTATATTCTATACATAATTGTTGTTATTTTAAGTCAAACCGAGTTACAACAGCCTTTAGCCCCAAAAACGTGACCTGGTACCACTAGGAGCATACTTCGTATATTTTGTTATTAAGTGATAAATTAGGCTTTTTTTGGTATATTTTTTAGTTTAAAGTAGAAATATAATAAAAAAACAAGTAATACTGATAAATCTAATGACATTTTTTTATTAAAATATAAAAATCAGGTATATAATACATACAAAACAGGCACAGAAAAGATACAGACGTAGTACCTACATGAGTTGATAATTTTACATAGTTATCTAATCTATTCTAGAGCTTTTGTTAAAGTAGTTTTTGAAACGTCAGAATATAATGCTCGGCATTTGCTTACAACTTGCAGGACATATTGCTTTTGGCCTTCATCTTTTGTCAGAAGGTTGTTAAAGTCTGTTATTAATTTAACACCACGCTCAGCCATATCATTAACTACTTTTAATGTTTTGACAATTTTCAATCCTTCTTGGTAGTTATTATTTTGAGGCCAGGTGTTTGGATGTTGTCTTAGGAAATCTGTTTTTATATTAAATCGGTCAAAGAATGTAAACGTTTCTTTGGTAAGTAAATTTACCAATCCTCTTTTAATTTTTATTTCCTAACTTTTGGATTTACAACCCTAGCGTGCTCTGATGGTTCATCTGTGTTACTGATCAATTTATTAGCCATTAACAACTTTTCATCGTCTGTAATGGTGGGATCGAAAAAAGATAATCCCACCAACTCTGAATTCAAATACCACAAATGGTTCGAAAATTTGGTCAGGGCTATTTCTGCAATGTCGTTGTCACATTCTTTATAGTCTAACAGACTATGCTAAATACCTAAATCTTGCTTTGGTGCAAGATGAGCTTTTGAAGCATTGAACCAAGCTTTACAGTAAATTTTAACTAGGAAAACAGAAATGGCACGCACAGAACTTTCTTCTTCTTTAGACATCTTAAATTGACGACGAAAAATGAACATTTTTAAGCAGTAAATAGCCTTTGCCATCCACCTAGCGTGGTGAATGGCTCCTGGAGTTCTAAAACCCACAACATTGCCGTCTAGTGATCCAACAAATACGAGAACCAACTGCAATAGCTCCTTGTAGTCATCTCTGGGGTGGCTCTCAGTTAATTTGGTCTCGAATTCAGCAGTAACATTTGCAATTACTTCTGGAGTTAGCTGCTTTTGTATTAGATTGTCACTGATACCTGTGTCGTATTTTCCTTTGTCTATCTTGGGCCACGCAGTGAGGAATCTCTTAAAATTGTCTGGATGTGGTCCAGTGGTTGATCCCATTTTTGTGTCGAATACGCCTCTTAACAGAATTTCCAAGATATGGTGACGGCAAGCTAGGTATAACAATTCTCTTCCTAACATTTGCTCCAATATGACGCATGCTCCTTTGAGTCTTCCCGTGTTGGATGCTGTAGTGTCGAAGCACATCGCCTTGACGGTGCTGGGAAGACCCCATTCATGTAAGCATTCATATACGGCTACGGCTTGCTCCTCTCCAGAGCTGTTTGCTGTTACAGGAACTCCCAACAGCTGTTCCTTTTCGCCATATGAAATAGCAATAGCTATTTGCTCACATTGTTCATTTTTTAAAACACCCGGTAAAAGTTTACCGTCCCAATGGACAACCACGGGCTCTTTTTCAGGAATGTTTACTTTATCAAACAAAATTTTAGTATATTGTTCACTGAACATTTGCCTTCTATAATGTAATAAAGTTTTCGAGACTTTGTACTCAAGAGGGTCAAGGTTTAGTGCTTCTAGAGTAGCTATTAAAATTCTCGTGGCATTTCTGTCGGATACCTTACATCGATATAACAAAATGGACAATTTCATGTTTAAAATCTCTTTAACGCCCCTTGCAAATGAAACTTTCATCCTCTTGCTCTCAGATGGTCCTGGATCTTCTACAGCTTCTTCAGGGATGTCCATTTCCTCCAAGCTCTCAAGTTCCTGGTAGATGCTGTCCTCTTCAGTGTCTTCTTCTTCTTCTTCTCCTTCTTCGAACTTGTCTTCATCATCCGTCTCTAAGGAGCAACAAAAGAAAGAGAAAAAAAGACTATAAAAACTTGTCGTTTTAGCAGAATAGTAATAATACATAGGTAATAAATTACCTACTTCTAATTATCAATAGGTATTATTTAAAAAATATCTATTATCTATTATTCATCTATTTTTTAGAATAATAATAATAAAAAACTCACCAATATCAAAAGTTTCTTCTTGGATTTGTCTGTTCATTTTTGCACGTTCCTTTTGCGCCTTGATTTCTTCAGCTCGAGACAACTTGAGATCCACTCCAGTCATGGAACCTGGGCGGCCCTTCTGCCTCTGTTTCACGAGAAACGCCTTATCTTCTTCCGATTTCATCAGAGCCAAGGCATCTTGTTGAGCAATATCAAAGAGATCATCCAACTTTTCAACAAACTGTTTAAATTTGTTCTTGACCGTTTCCGATGTTTTCTTCCGGTCCTTTTGAAGAGTTCTCCACTCGGCGTGAGGTTTTTCCAGCTTAGTAATTGCATCTTGCTCATGTTTAGTCGGGATTCAAGCTTTCTCCCAAAAAATGAACACTTCTCGTATGACAAGTTTTGCTGATTCTCTTACAGTTAATTTCACAGCACGTAAATTATAAAATAAACACACAAAACTTGACGATTTGAGGGTAGTTTACAACCGGTGATCTGGTGAATGGGATAGCCCACAAGAAATATTTTATCCTTGGTCCGGCTTTGTACACCTGATGTGGATGCCATTTCAGAGTCCAATAGGTAAATAACAGTTAACAAAATATATTACAAACTTTAATTTCAATAAAAAAGAATTCAAATGTCTTTTAAAATAATACTATAATAGTTATAGAAACAATAACACACACACTTGGAAAATTAAAAAGAAACGTTAAAATATCTTCACTAGATAATTGTTCGATTTAACCAGCTCAAAGGCACTTTAGAAACTAAACTGAATAAATAAAAGGTCAGTTGTACGCTGAAGTAAAATCACCATCCCTAAAATAGAAATTAGATTCACCCTCCTTTTTACCTGTCAAACGGGTCTTTCTTTGGTAAACAAGTCAGGTAATCCCTATATAATAAAATATTAAATTTGAACAAAAGGCTCTTTATGTTTGAAAATTGAATTCCAAAATACTTTTTAACAAAAAAATGTTAATTCCGAGACACATTATGTAAAAACCCGTAAAATTCTTAGAATACTCCCAAACTGGCTCCTAATGGTACCAGGTCACGTTTTTGTGGTCAAAAGCTGCTGTAACTCTGTTTGACTTAAAATAACAACAATTATGTATAGAATATAAATTTTGAAGAACAACATTAGCTTTCTTTTGAGATATTAAGCGTGTTTTTATTATTTACCGTTTTGGAGCTATGGCTCCATATGTCAGCTTTTTTGGCCAAAAATTTGGATTTTTTCAAACTTTGAGCGACGAGCGGCACGGGTTAACGTCGTTTAATCGAGCTCAAATTTCGGCTATCTCAATATCTGGAAAGAGGAATCGTTTTGTGGGGTCCAGACGAACAAAATTCCGACATCGATTTTTTGCGGTCACCCTAGTATATACAATATATATATATGATATGAAAGTTAGTATAAGTCATTTTTAAATACTTTTCCCATTTCAAAATGTGATAGAAAAAAGGAAATAAAAGTAACTTTTGCAAATTATACCTAGTCTTACTACAAATATACTATTTTCTAATAAAATCAAAACATTTACTACACATGACTAATATTTAACACATTTTATAGAAAAAGAGGTATATTTTCTCACATTTTAACCACTGCCCAAACGGTATAAAATGTCGGGATTGAAATATACCTTATTTCATGTGACGGATGGTCAAGGTTCGAATATCAGCTGTGTGCACTGTTTTATTTTTATTTTAAAATGTGTTTTTAGCACTGCAACCTTCCTTCCATACTAATGTTGGTGCGCTTCGTCTAAGTAACCATTCTCTTCCATAAGTCTTAGATTAAGTGATTAATAACCCTCGTGTTTAAAATACTTTTATCTCTCTCTCAAAGCTGCCTATTTTTTTAAACTTTTGTATCAACTCTTAATTAATTTTCAAAGATCAATAAGTTTCAAAATTAATGATAATCAAAATGAAATTTTTAATGGAATATATAAATATATATATATATATATATATAAATATATATATTGACAGTATTTCACTCGAGAGATAAATTACAATGCATGGAAGGGTGATATAATTTATCAAACAATATAAACTTCATTGTTGAAAACAATCCCCTGTTTGATGGTTCTGATGTTGGATGCAGGGTCTTCTTAATTTCTAGAGCGAGCAGCTAACATATCACAGCTGCTGAATCGCTAGTATTTCACACTACTTTGTTTTGTGTAATTTAATTCCTCAATGTGTGGTTTGGATTAATTACCTTGATGTGATTTTTTTTCATTCAAGACAATGCAAGCTATTAAATACATTACGATAGTACATGATAATAATAATCGTGGATTTATTTCACAGGAATAAATACTAGTGGTAAGTCCGTATATTTTCCTCAAATGATTTTGAACTAATGAATGATTTTAGATAACTTTTCCACACACATAATCTCTATAAAATTATCACAGCCTCTCTGCTCAAATGATGGTGATGTCCAAAACTTATCAACAACTATATTTTCCTCACAGTTAGTAAAAGGTGTCGTATAAATAATAATAATAATAATAATAATATATTGTACACTTTCTAAACAGACACATATTAGCACATGAATTAACAAATTGTTGACCTCGCTGATTTTCAGGATCCGATGATTGTAGTCTCAAACCCAGTCGGGGACGACGAATTTTTCTTAGACAATAACAATCCGTAGCACAACTTCCTTCGGAGGTAAAGTAAAGCCGTTGGTCCCATGTCGATTGTGGCATGTCAAATAACGTTTCCAGGCAAAAATGGTAGGCTCTTTTGCTCTCGATCATAGAAAATCTCTTGTGCTGATGTAATCAGTCGGGTTAGAAAGTGCCCGTTGGATACCCCAAATAATAATAAAATACAATAATTAACACACTGACATTATTTAAAAAAAAGTTACCTAGGCCCTCAACCGTTAATTCATCTCTGTGAATGAATCGAGTGTATTACCGTGGTGCTCTACGGGGATAATGTGTTAAGGGTGTTTGTTGCCAGAGCATTGAACTTTGATCGGCTCTGTGGTTGCAGAACACTACACCAGAGCTCGGGGCAATCTTCAACAGTAGTGGTCAGCCACAGGGATATGTTCCTTCGCTCAACATCACTATTCATGGCGTGCCAGACAAGAGATCAACCATTGCTCGATAATACCATCGATGGAATGTCATTGACAGAGTTGCTCAGTAAAGCCAAAGGCAACGCTTTGTTTATATTTACACACGGTGTTGTAACATGACTCTCTGAATTTACTGGAACCATAGGGAAATTTGATTGTTTCAAGTTTCCGACAGAGTCTTTGATCAATAAGGATTGTTGAGGTTTGAATCACGGTTGGATCTACTGAGGGTGGTTTTTCCAAAAGTAGTTTCCCCATTCTTCTTCCACGCAAATGCGGATAGATTACCTCTAAAATACTTCCCTTCCCATCCCCGTCACATTAGAGTGATTACCTTTATGCATAAAATCAGAACAAGGAGTAAGATGGGGTGATTAAAAAAACACATAAAAAACACAACTTGCTTGCTGAATGACAAGAAGGCTTCAACAATCACCAATTTCCGGGGGAAGATCAACATTTTTCCAATTGCAAGTTTATTGGCTACGCTTGGAATCGAACTAGATATACTTAGCTTAGAAGGTTAACACGATACTGACTCACCTAACAACTATAAAAGAAATCATAAAAGTTGCTTAAAACACATATAAATAGAAGACAACGTTAAAACTCTCTAAAGTGTTTCAAAAATTTCTCTTCCTACATTTTATCAATTGTTATCAACGGATTAAGCGGTAGATATAAGATAGCATGATAATGAAAGAGATAATATTAAGGAGATACGTCAGCATTCACCTCAGAAGGATGGAAAAATGTTTCCAGTGCGTCCAGTGAGGATTGAATTTAGTTCTACCAACTCAAAAGCGGACCCACTATCCAAATATACCCATACAACCCCAATTGTTTAATGTTGTTTCATTTTGATTAATAAATGGAAACATAACACATATTTAATGTGTACATTAACATAAGCTTTCTCAAGATATTAGGTTTTAAAAAAAATGTATCACTGCTCATTATTTATCAAATTTTGCTGAAGGATCACATAAGATTAAATAACATTTTAAAATACGAGTATTTTAAGGTGCTTGTGAGCCTTGTAAAAAAAATGTTGTCAAAAAATTTAACCACAATATCTATAATAATTAAGATATTTTTTAAATCAACATTATTTTACGTATAAAAATGGATTTCATTGACTTAACGGCTCTTTTACTATGCATTGTGTGATTATATCAATCCCCCTCAAATTTTTCTTGCAGTTTAAAAATCTTACAAGAGAGAGTTAGATGTATCATTTTTAATTTTTGGTCTGAAATAATTTTGGCCTATTGACGCTCTCTTGCAAAAATATATTTCAGCATTATATTATTTTTCACTGAATTCAAATATTCGACGAATATATATATAAATGACATAAACATTATACACATAATAGGATGTTTTTAAAATAACTACCAAAATCCAAATCACAGTATCAGAAACAGAAAGTCCTTGTAAAAATATGTTTTTAAAAGTTATCTTGTATTACTAAATGAAAGTTAAAGAAAGACGCAGCTGTTATTACGTACGTGGATAACAAGTTGCATATCATTGGGCGGGCACATCACAACATATGTTTTAAATTGTTTCCTCAACTTGTGATCACAACAGTATTTGTTGGTTGAATTTGACGTGAGATCTCCTATTAGAAACGTTGCTCGTGACCGGGCACTGCTGTCAGCACAATGATAGGCAACTCACTGCACACCCGTGTACTACAAGTTGAATACTCCCGGCGCTGTTGCGTCTGACTTCAACTTTTCATTTAGTAGTGCAAGATGATATTTACGGACATATTGCTTACTACGAGTTTCTGTGTATTTCTTTCTTTCCACGGATTCTGTGGTTTAAGTTTGCGGCGAAGAGTTTAGAAACATCCTCTATAATATAAAACCTATTAACAAATCAAGTATGCCAGGCCTCCACCGTGGATCGGATTCCACGTTAAACTGTAGGTCATCCATTTCATCTCAAAATCACCCTACCATTACACATTAATTTAAGTGCGTATAACCCGAACGGGTATTAAGACGCGGTGATGATGATGATGATAATAATAATAATAATAATAGAAATAATAATAAACAACTCAGGTGGATTTTTTGTGAGCTTGCTATTGAGGTTTTGGTTTATAGCAAACATTCTTAATATTATTTTATTTTTAAATATTTTTTTAGCACCGCGTCTTACTACTTATTAAGGCTATACGCGTATGCACCAATTACGCTAGGTATGAGACAGATTCAGTTTAGAGGAAGTGCACCTACATTTGCGTGGAGAGAGAGAGAGAGAGAGTGTAAAACTGTTAATAAAAAAAACCTCAGTAAATCCTACCTGGATTCTAACCCTAATCTCTCTGTCATCGCTAGTATAGTCTATCACAAGAGTGATGCCTTAGGCCATGCGGCCACCTAAGCCAGTAACGAATGTATTGGTATAAACAGTTTTTGGTTGGCAATGTCCCCGTAAGGCGCCGTTCATCTTCAAACATTTGAAGTGCTGTCCAGGAAACTTCTCCAGCAGTCTCGGCGGACTGGAGGGAGAGGGGCCCGTTGCTTGGCCACCACGGTCGCATAACCTTGATCATATAGATTTTTTTTTCCTTTGGGGCTAAATCAAGGCCCTTGTTTACAAAACTCAAGTTGACACAGAGGAAGAGTTGGTTAATAAGGACCTTGCTACCTAAGAAACCATTCAACGTACACCTGGGATAATCTAGAGCAGAGATTTCCGGCTTAAAATGGATCGAGGGCCACAAATCGTATCTACAAGTTTACTGTCGGGCCACATCGTAATAAGCTAAACGGTTGAAGGAAAGAGGACATACACAAGTTATTAATAAAATATGGTGTAATTAAGTTTAATACTGAATGAACATCAGTTGGAACTTTCGTAGTTTTTTTCCCCACGCAAGCCAAAACCTCCCATTTCTCGGCTAAAAATATATATTTTTACTAGATATTTTGCTGGCCGCATATGGCTTACGGGCCGCCAGTTGGAAACCCCAAGTCTGGAGGTGCGGCAGAATCTCATGCGCTACTGCAAAACTTTCAGTGGAGTTGGTGGGCGAGGCTTCGAGAAATTACTACTGTAATGTTTACAGTTTGGTGTAATAACCAAACAAAGTACATGTAAAACTGCTATGGTATTAAGAAAACTACTATGGAATATTCGCTATTATTATTATTAATATTATTATATACCCGTTCGGGTTATACGCACTCACGCTAATGTGTAATGGTAGGGTGATTGTGAGATGAAATGGAGGACCTACAGTTTAACAGTGGAATCCGAACCACGGTGGAGGCCTGGCATTCCACACATTCACAAGATGTGATCAATACGCGTCTTGTCAGAGGTGAAGGAATGGTTTGTCAATCAGATAAATCTGTGCCGGGGCCGAGGATTGAACCCCGGACTCCCAGCACAGAGGTCCAACACCTTACCTCTAGACCACCAGGTCACCTCGTACATATTGTCGACAGTTATGGCAAGGAAATGTCTGTACCACAATACATATGGTGGCAGGGTATGCTATAACGATTATTTGGAGTTGGAGAACGTATGTTTGGTGTGACGGGCTACCTATATTCCATTCACGGTAGGAATTACTCTCTGAAAGCTCTTTTTTACTACCAATATCCTACTATATAGTAGATTAATGGTAGGCAAAAATACCTTTCAGAAGTCAATTCCTACCGTGAATGGATTATAGCCTTTAGGTACGTCAAATGCTTGAAGTTACACAGCACCTAATGTAGACATCACCGAATATGGAATCCTTATACCAATCTAGTGTGCTGAGCGCATTAAATAATAATAATAGAAGAATGTATTTATCTTTTAATGATGCGGCGAACGCAAGACTAACTTTCAACTTCCTTTGGAACTACGTGAACTATATTGAACTTTTGTGATTTGGTGCTGAGATAAAGCAGTGCAGACTTCTTCAGAGCGATGTCGTCCATTACGCAGAAGAGGAAAGCGGGTCTGGGTTGAGTGTTTTGCGAGATTGACAGATGTTGACACTGACGTTGGTAAATTCGGAACTATTTTCTTTTAACATTATTAATTTACGTACTAATTTTCCTTGGTTTTTATTATTAGTGGTTTAAAATATTCTCTTTTGTTTTTATATGTTTAATAGTAATTATTTCTGTTTGTTTTTAGAATTAGGTCTCAAACATTAACGGTTTGCCACATTTTGGCGGTTTGATACAGTGTGTGGACTTTTTTTTACCGGGACAGACGCAACACTAATGCCTTTAGAGATATTTGAGTTTCTTATAGGTTCCTTCTCTTCTCTTTTTTTATTTCGAAATGTAAATGTGGTTCTCTGCCCTTTTGTGATCTCTAGCATGGTGGCGGAGAGTAAGGGATTATAGTAATTACTTTATTTTATGCGGTAAGATGAACTCGGCGAGTTTCATGGTTTTATTTTTAACCTCATTTTTTGACTTGCGTACTCTGGAATATTAACTAATATAAAAAAGTATGGCAAAAGTTTAATGTTTGGTAACTCTACTACTGTAAATATTGTTCTTTGTAGATTACCTATAATGCTACTGGGGTGGGAAAGGAAGGATCTTATTTATAATACATTCCTTTGGTGTATTATATTAATTTACAAAATGTAAGGGGAATTATTTTATTTGGTTTCATCTTAATTCTTTTATACTATCGTTGTCATGAATTATTGTTATTGGTAATTTTCATTTATTTCTTAAGAATGAACTATCTATAGAGTGTATCGTGGTCATAATTATTTTCATTAAAAATTTGTTATATATATTTTTAGAATGGACTCTCTGGAATCTATCGTGGTCATTAATTATGGTTATTAAAATTGTTCACATATTTATTTGAGGGCTATTCTATCTTTAGTGGTATTTAATTCCTATTTCCTTTTTACCATATATCAAAGAAAAAGAGGTGAATATTTGTCAGGGAAACAGTACACTAGTCGTTATAGCACAGTCTTCCACCAATTTCATTTTGACACGCTCATTCAAAATAAACTCGTATATATACCGGGTATATTTTAATTGGTGTCAAATATTATAGGGGCGTATTCCCATGGACCAAACCTTTAAATATATCATACAAACATTGGTTCAGAAACGCTTAGTTTTATAGTTATTAAAGGTATTCCCCGAAGATGGAGTGGCCGTGAGGGATCATTGAATGGCTTGTCTGACCACCAGATTTGAATCCATTAGACATTTAAAGAGCATTGTTCACTTGACTCTTGTGCTTGGTGTTGAGGTTTTAAGAAATCGTATCGTAAATGGATGTGAAGAGATACGTAACATCCCAGATATATCTAACGCAGTAAGACAAAGTATGGAAAGCGGGCTCAGAGAATGCATCCAAGCAGGACACAATTTATTTTTACAATTTTGGTAAAAAATGTTCTGTCTTGTATTTTAGTTTGTTTTTGTTAAACTTTGTATTGTTTAATGGCTTTATTTCTCCTGTTTATTACTTATACATTTAAAAGTCAAACTTTTCTTATGTCATACTAATATTATAAAGAGGAAAGGTTTGATTTTTTGTTTGTTTGTTTGTTTGTAATGAATAGGCTCCGAAACTAAAGAAACTCACTGTAAAACATTGTGTATTTTCTTTTATTATATTATTATGCCCGTGCGAAGCCGGGTTGGGCTGCTAGTTAGAAAATAAGATTTTCCACATATTTCTTTATACTAACTTTTCTTAATGTTTAATGGATGGGAATACTCCACTAGAATGTGTGACGCCAATTAAAATACAGCCTGTATATACACTCATAATTCTGATCGATGCAAGATTAATAAAATAATCTTTTTTTAACACCACGTCTTATTACTCGTTCGGTTAATACGCTTTTATCTTAATAATGACAATGGTTTTAAGGATTAGGAAGGCTATATTTATAGGAAATGTAGAGGCGTTTGAGAATCACGTAATTTTTGTCACGACTTTTTATCTTCACTTAAAAAGTTTCTGATAATTCAACACGACACCCGCAAAATGTTAGAATTAGGCGGGTATAAAGTTAAAAATAGCTCTTCAAACTAAAGCGATATTTTATTTATTACGATAAAAAAAAGTTATTTTGCCGCACAAACTGTAAAATCAAGAACTTTTGACTCGCGTCCCTTCCATCAAACTTTTATAAGCACCGTGTGTTTCTACCCGATCAGTTTATGCACCTATATACAAACTACTCGAATGTGTTAGGGATTAGAAAGGTTGAATTAAGAGGAAGTGTACCCAAATTTGCGTGATGGGAGAGTGTTAAACCATTTAGGGAAAACCCACCCTCAGTACATCCAACCTGGATCGAACCTCGATCTTCCTCTCATCGGCAATCTAGTATATTGCGAGAGTGATGCCTTAAACGACGCGGCCACAGAAGTGGGTTTTAGCTCTAAATGATCAACCAAAACATGTAGACTTTGTACCCTTCAGAATGTAAAATGCTACAACAACCGTTTGGCAATCTCAGCTACCCAGACAGTCCCCTTACGGTTAGAGTTTCATTCCCGTCGGGACTAATACCATTGCATCTTATCGTGCTCGACGCCTCAAGGATATCGACCTATTCAGAGTCAAGAGGCTTCTTTGTCTCAATTAAAGGAGGCGTGGAGTTGAGAAACATTTCACAAAGCTATGTTTCTGATATTGACCTAGGTTTTTGTAAAAAAATGTTTTAGTAAATTATTTACAACTTAGGCTATGTTTCTTAGTCACGAAAATGCCATGTAGGCGTCTTCCTGCCAGGATGTAGATTAAAAATGTCCGAGGTAACATAATTATGTCTAACTAGAATAGGAAACAAGAAAAAAGTTATTTTAAACAGTGAGTCAATATTTTAAACGTGAAAAATAGTAAAGTGACTGTGTAAGCTCGTCAGAGGAAGAGGGGAAGTGCAATCAGTAGATAAACAAGTGGCCTCGCATGGTGAACGTTTAATTTTTACCCTCTCTTTCTATTTAGTGAATTGGTGTCTAATCACGAAATAGCTTTGAAATATATAAGTAGGAAACATCGTTAATTGTGAGACTTAGCAATAAAGGGCCCGTAGAATGCAACCAATTAAAATCAAATCGATTCAGTCTTATGAATCGCCTCTTGTTAGGTTAATTTACTCAAATGTAAATAAACGTTTAGATAATAGTATCTCTCTCCCATATACTCCACTATTATCAGGTTTTACCTCTTACCACCCAACGTCTTTATCTGCATTTAAAAAATATTATTAGTAGCAATTCCTCCCTGAACCTTAATAACAATTACACATGTTAATTATACCAATAGCTTAGAAATGAGGAAGAGGGAGTATATCGCAGAATGGAATAATTCCCCTCAGTATACACCTAGCTGGAATTAAGGCCCCAGCTTCCCCATAGCTGGAAATCCAATCCTTTGTGAGAGTGATACCTCTAGGGTGCCACCTACTTGAAGGGATATACATACACTCTCTCGTATTTTTATGGGAATGACAGTTCTAAGGCTTTGAAATTACATTAAAACAAAATTTTCTTGCTGTGATTCTGGTCAAAATGGATTTACTCGTTTGAAGTCGAATATATATATATATATATATATATCAAACTATTCACTTTGATTTCATAACTGTGACATTTCGTAATTAAATTTTGTTTGAAATTAAACAATTTAACTATCCCTTTATTATATTTTTGTGAAAAAAAATCACAAAATTTTAAGTATAAATATAAAATAAATGGAAAGACATTTTAATACATTTCTATTTTATTTTGACGTGACTATGTTTTTAAATAACAAACAACTTATTATATAACGTAGTTTTTTTTATATATATATATATCCACAACGCGTTTCAGCACACCAATAAGTCGCTCCCTTAAACCTTTTGACCTCAATTGCGTGTTTTTAGTAGCAATTGTTTGATTGATTGGAGGTGGCTGTCCTATCATTCAATACAAGCTTTATTTTATCATGCCCTAGGCAGGCTCAGATACATAATTAACGCAAAAATAAGCGAACATTTCCATGGTCTGGTTCATCCATTACAATAGTTATAACCACACCGGTAACTAAGAGGATAAAGAGGTCAGCTATTCTTCCCCGCAAATTCGGATACATTTTTATAAATAGCCGTAGGACATTCTGTGTAATCCTCCCCCGTCCCGTGCCCCCCAAAAGTGAGCCCTTTAAACCATGCGTAGACATTCACGCAAAATTTGAGATTACCTTTGTTGAGATACACAGCTCGTTTGGAACAAATGGGTTTATGGCTTGTCCTAATTCCCTAGTTAATTTTGAAGGGGATACTCCAATTGTAGTTTATTGTTTTGAATATCCTCAACCGTACCAACATTTCCCATAATTGCCTTCCGGCATACGGCTAGTGTTTCAATGTCAAGAGTAGACCTGTCAGTTCCGAAACCTGAACCATTGTTGATGACAGCAATGTTGACGAGCCATTCTCTATGTAGCATTATATCAGTGGTTTGTCTCCAACTGGTGATTTGGTTTACTACTTGATTAAGTTAGTTTGTAAGTCACGTTTTATATAACTCTAACCTTAAAAAAATGAAATTTAAATATAAGGAATTAAAAAGTGCTATATTGACAACATTGTATTAAGCTATTGTTGTATTTTATTTAATCTCACTCAGATTTAAAGAAAAATTAAAATGTTATTCTGAAGTATTTGCCAAATGAGATAAATGGCGTATTTAGGCGCGTCACCCACTTGAAGGGAGATATTTTACATACTGTTGTATTTCCGATGTTATGAACCTGTTAAAACATGTCTTTATTTGTTGGATAAAAGCTAGAAATATTTACACTGTTTTCATAACTGTCATATATTGAATCGTTGAAAATGGACATATTTTACTTTTTCATTCTTTATTCAAATTATAAAATCTAAGATGAAAGAATTTTTGAATTACATGTTGATATATTTTTTCATAAATATTGGCGTGCACCTTAACTTATAAAAAAACGTGTAATTTCTGTTAGTCTACAGCACATATCAGCGGTCCAGCAAAAGTTCTTCTTAATTCCATTTTGACATTCTAGTCTTTTAAATCTGAAATTACCAAAAGGGTTAATTTAATCAATCCAACATGTCTCTATGTAATGTACATAATATACAAGAATTATTAAACTTAGAATTCTCAAATTAATAGATAATTGATTTTAAATGCTTTTAATGAGCTAAACAATTAATACAATATTTTAATCAAATTATTGGATATAATTAAACTTGGGGGAATTAGCAGTTATTTTAGTTAATAAAAAATCCCCTGCTTAAATTGTCACAGTATCTCAAGTTAATACATGATTCGATGTGATTGAATTATTTATTATTAATTTATATCCTCATAGAATTGTATATATTAAGACACTTATATAGAACTTTGTTGTAAATATATTATTAAATGGGTCAAAACTATACATCAATATAGTAATAGCTTGTAAATCAGAACTAATAATATGAAGCACATGTCTATATTAATTATTGAATTGGAATATAGTCTTACTTGATTTGAGAGCTTACTTAAACTATGGTAGTAGGAACTAAAAAAAGTACGCCACCTATCCAGTTCACATCCTTACACCCTATCCCTATCTTGAGCTAAATCTATCCAGTTCACCTCATTACATTATATCCCCATCTTGAACTAGTTCTATCCAGTCCCCCTCATTACACCCTATCCCTATCTTGAACTAAATCCAGCCAGTCCAACTCATTACATCCTATTTATATATTGAGCTAGTTCTATCCAGTCCACCTCATTACACCATATCCCTATCTTGAAACTAGTTCTATTCTGTTCACCTCATTACACCTTATCCCTAGATTTAGCTAGTAAATATCCAGTCCCCCTCATTATACGCTATACATATCTTTAGCTAGTCCTATCCAGTCCACCTCATTACACCCCATCTCTATCTAGAGTCAGTTACAGCCAGTCCACCTCATTAGAAGGGGAGGGATCAGCTATAGATAATTTAGAGGAAATTTACCCACATAAAGCGTGGAAGTTGCTTGCAAAAATATTTGGGATGGACTTTAAGGGATTTGATCCCTTACCTCCCATCCTCGGTAAGTCAGACAAGACGAGACAGACGCCTTTATAACCGTGACACCCAGCGCAAGTAGCAATTGTCTTGTTAAAAAAAATAGCACCACTACTAATTCTGGTTGTACGCATATGCACTAATTACGATAGTGTTCTAGAGAAGAGGAAGGTTGAGTTTATAGAAAGTGTACCCATATTTTCATGGAGGAAGGATGGGAAGCAATTTAAATAAACACCCAAAGTACACCCAACACCGCAATTCGATTTTCAATCATCCCGTTATCGATAGTCCAGCCTATTGCGAGAGTGACGCCTTACGTCTTAGACTATGCGGCCACCGAAGTGGGTGTCAATTTCTTCTCATTATTCTATTATAATTTATGCCTACATTTTACATGCATTTGTGTTTTAATTTTTGATTGTAATTAGTTTATAAAGGTGGATCACAGTTAATGCATATTTGTTTTCCCTGTGGAATTGTAACGATAATGACACCATAAAATTTCGAGGTTTTGTAATCATCAATGATAAATGTAACCATTCTTGATTTATTTATCGGGACACACAAAAGTCAAAATAATAATAATAATAATAATACGATTACATTTGTAACATTGTGGTAAGCTAAAATCGGTTTAGTTAATGGTAGTAGTAAGTAATAAAGTATTTAACAGGTTTTATTATTTCCTTTTAATGTAGTGTGGAGAATGTTAAAAAAAACAAAAACAATTTGTCTACTATTGATTTGTGAGCATGTAGGCTCGTGAACTGGGTTTTTATATTAATATATTTGGTTTTACTAACAGAGAGATGTTTATTTTAGCTCTGCGTCTAATACAATTCATTCGTTCTGAACAAATATTTACAGTACTTATCATGATAATGTTTTAAAGATGATAAAGGTTGAATTTAGATTAAATTTGACCAGATTTACGAGGGAAGAGAGTGTAAAACATCACATTCAGTGCACCCAACTGGGAATCGAACCCCGATATCCCCGTGATTGGTGGTTCACTCCATTGCGATAGTGATGCCTTAGACCATTTGGTCACTGAGATGGCTCAGGCTAATTACTATCTACCATTCACCAATTCATGGCTTTATTATAATAGTTTTAGTAATACTATTATTATTAATACTTTTATTATTATTATTACTAGCACCACATCTTACTACCCGTTCGGGTTATACGCACTTACGCTAATGTGTAATGTTAGGGTGATTGTGAGATGAAATGGAAGACCTACAGTTTAACGTGGGATCTGAACCACGGTGGAGGCCTGGCATTACACACATTCACAAGTTGTGATTAATACACGTCTATTCAGAGGTGAAGGAAGGGTTTAGCAATCAGATAAATCTGTGCCAGGACCGAGGATTGAACCTCGGACCCCCAGCACAGATGTCTGACACCTTACCCTTGGGCCACCAGGTCACCGACAATACTCATTATAGTTGTAGTAAGGAGAAATATGAAGTTATAATATAAGGAACGTTCTTATAGTATGTGACCCTTACTTAAATTGATTGGTATAATTTATTTGGTCAATTAAATCAAGATAAAATAAAAAATGACATGCAAGATGACTTATTTAAAGAAAGACCAAGTTTTTCATGAATTATGAAATCAATTAAAACCGGTACAGCAACACTTTTAAAAAGTCATCAGTAAGATTATACAATAATAAAGTTCTGGAATTATTAAATTAAAACATTATTAAAATAGTTATAAACGATCTATTAACGCTGAACTTTTTAATCAAGTCAATTGTCTATAAAATTTGCCTGTGTCAATCGAGATAATTGATTATTAGGAGATTGACTTGAAAATCAATGATTGCGTCATCCAGGCTATACTCTTACTATAACTAATACTATAGCTATTAATCAACAATAAATAAGGAGATGAATTAAAACCAAACTTATAAGGAACGTCACTTTATAGTAAAGTTTTAAGGCGTTAATTTATATTTATGTTACACTTATTTGATATAGTCAATTTGTACTTATTTATATTATCCTGTATTTGTAACAAATCAAAACAAAGTACAAGTATAGCCTGGATGACACACATCCATTGATTTTCAAGTCAATCTCATAATAATCAATAATCTCGATATTTAACAGAGGCAAATTTTACAAACAATTGACTCTAATAACAAGTTCAGTACTAATAGAGCGCTAGTACCTATTTTAGTGTTTTTTTAACCAAGTTACTTATTATGTCATAACTTTCATTTATATATGTTTCATGTTATTATTTTATACTGTTAACTGTCTTCGTTGTAAGGTACACCAATAAGAATCTGGCTAAATATTAATTAACCTTTCTATTAGTCATTTTTAGAACTGGTACTGCTTAAAATATTTTAATTATTACAGAACAAACTGTCCTTGTTAACTTGTTTTCAAACAATATATTAGTATATATATAATTAATTCAACTAACAAGCTCATTATTAATGGCATACCACTCTACCTGTTACTTTTGATAAGTCATACCTTTCATATAATTTTAAAATATTTTATGTCAAAGTTATTAACATTTATTAATTGTGTCTGTTAACATTTTTAAGGTCTCTGCTAATGCATAAAATATTTTAATCATTATTATTCTTTCCTTGTTTATCTGTTAATTTAATAATTCCAGAACATTATTAATGTACAATATCACTGATGACTTTTTAAAAGTGTTGTTGTACCTGTTTTAATTGCTTTCATAATTCATGATATATTAGGTTTTTCTTTAAATAAATCATCTTGCACGTAATTTTTTTATTTTATCTTGGTTTAATTGAACAAATAATTTATACCAATCCATTTAAGTATTGGTTACATATAAGTACGTGCCTCATATTATAATTTTACTATAATAACTAAGCTGGTATTAATTTGCAATCATACCAGCTTATACAGTAATACCACCCACGCCAGAGGGGATGTTGACAAGGCCACCAGTCTTGTATTGTCTGGTTGAGCTACTTACTGAAAGAGCGTAGGTCAAAATTATATTCCTACTTTGGATTATACCAGAAGTGCACAAGGTAGATGTATCAACATGGCGCCATTGTCTGTAGTCTCTGAGCTCCTATATGGCAACACCACGTGTTGGTTCGTTCACCAACGACACATCTATATTCAATTTGAGTTATATTGTGTTTGTATCCTGTTCATGTCCATTACTTATTTCGAACTCTTTCCCTCAACAGTTTTTAGCTATGGACTTGGTAATGACAGTGACTAGTAAAGACAATAAATATATATTATTTTTCAGAAGATACAAGTATCGTGAGTTATATGAATTGTCCACTTATCAACATAAACTAACCTAACCACTTTTGTAAAGAGTAAGAGTGTTGTTCCCTGTGGTTTTATTTTTTTATTGTCATTACTGTAGAGCAGAGATCTGACAAAGTTTATCGCAATCGACCTTTTTATCTCGGAGCAATTTTAATTTGATAGAGTAAAAAAACTACTGTATATCATCAGGAAAAGTCAAGCTTACCTTACATTATTTCACTATGGTGTAGCTTTTAAGATAGGGCCATAGTGTAATCTATCAAGGTAAGACTGCTACTTTTCAGGGTAAACTGTGTGTACATTTTATTTATTTTATGTATTTTCTATAAAGGCAGGAGGAACATAAATATTGGAGGAGAGATATTTAATTTAAGGAATAAATACTAGATGAGTAGAGAAAAAATAATAATTATTATTATCAGCACCGCGAGGATCGTACCCCGGCCGCCAGCATAGAAGTCCGACACCTTACCCCTAGACCGCCAGGTCACCCAATAATTAAAAGTAGATAGGAGAGATGAAGGGTTATTGTGGAAGCGTTAATAAACATATAAAAGTAAATCGAGGTCCTAAAAAGGTTGCCGACCCCTCCATTGTAAATAATTAGGGGGTTGTTTACAAAACTTGTTTGCCATGTTGCCACGTTTTGTACTTGTTTTTTCCTGTGCGCTTTTGATTCATATATTCGTGTGTTTGATACGGGGTTATCTCCATCTTGTTCTCTTTCGATGTTATCCGGTTTACCTTGGCCAGTGTCATTTGTCAGAGACTTCGGGGTTCAAATGTAGCCTGGGTCATTAAAATAAAAACTATATGTCACTTACTCGTATACTAAAATTGAGATAAACTTCCTCATGCTTACACCATCTGTGTAAATATTTGGAACTATCTGACGAGTATTAAAACATGGGTAAAAGAAAACTATACATATTTACACATGCATACATCAGCTGTTATATAAAAATAAGGAAATACCATATAAATAACAATAATTATTTCTTTGACGCATTTATTTTGTTTACATTTAACTGGATTGTAAGGTTTTAAAATGTTAAAAACCTGTTTCACATTGAAAACTACGCATTAAGACTCCTATATTGTATTTATTTTTTCACCTTTCACCTAACATTCTGAAATTATCTGACCTTTGAAAGACTCAATATTTATTTTTCATGACATTTTAAAGAGTTGTGTTGAAATCACAATGTTATAAAATTGCCTATTAAATAAATGGTCAATTCAATTATTCCTAATGTTAAACAAACTTTTAAAAAATACAATTTTATGTTGGATTCAATGGAGGAAAACAATAATTGTTTTTACTCATAATAATTATGTTTAATAGTATAATATATTTGTTAATGACCTGATATTAAATGAAATAATTAATAATACCTGTGAGATATTAATTGTATTTTGTTTGTGCTTTCCCCCAGCGCGCCTCACTACCATTCAATGCCTAACGCATATTAAATACACTAATAGTACAAGGGTAAGGAAGGTATAATTTAAAGTAAATACACCAACATTTGTTCAGAGAGTAGGAAGGGAAATTATTTAGGTAAAAACACTTTAAATAAACCCACCCTGGGCTTTAAACTCAACCTTGTTGTCACTGGAAAGCCGGAATATATAGGCCTGACTTTTAATCCACGTGTCCATAGATGCGGGTAATGGATCCAGCTTGTATCGATTCAAGGTTTGCGGGGTTACTTCTAATAACAATAATATTGACCTACATCTTAATAAAAATAAAGGTTATAAAAAGGAGAAAATAGTTGAAACCATTAACCCTTAATGTCCCGACACCATTCAATAACGTCACTTACAAAGCGTCTCTATCATCTATTTCTGACAGCTAACTAAGCTATCCATCTATCCTGGCCCACAACAACAAATTATGTTGATTTATTTATCGAGTAATAGCCACTGTCAAGTAATACCAATCGTACACTATATATATATATATATATATATATATATATATTTGAGGTATTTAATGTTCACTTTCTGAATCGACTGATTATATCAGCACACGACTTATCAACTAACCTAAATCTAGAACCGACACAACACCCAGTCCTCTTACTGTTAATTCATTACTGTGAGAAGGGAGAACCCACATTTCATCAATGATAAATTTTTCAGCCATGCGAGGAATCGAACCCGGGACGATTGAGCAGATACACTACCGACTAGGCTAAGGCGTCGAACCTAAGTATTGTTAATATTCCGATAACGCCCTGCTTTTTCCCGCCTTTTGGCTAACTTATTATTTTATATTTAACACCACGTCTCACAAACTGTTCGGGTTATACGCCTTTGTACTAACCTACTCTAATGTGTTGGGGCTTAAGAAAGTTGAATTTAGCAAAAGAAACATGCTATTTTAGTGGAGGGAGAGTGAAACACCATTTAGGAAAAACACCCCTCAATACATCCGACTGTGATCTAAACCTGAACTACCCATCTTTGGCAGTCTAGTCTAACACGAGAGTAGCTTCTTAGAGCATGCGACCACCAAAACGAGTTACTAATTAATCGATTTATTCTAATTATAACTTTTTAAAATAATTCTGCGACTGTTACAATTGTACCTAGCTCAGTTTATGTCTTTTATTTTGATCTAATAACCAAATCTTTGAATATTTCATGCACGTTTTCAATCGTGTATCTAACCAATAATGTAAACCAATATTCTAAGGACCCACTGTGGTGGCCGTAAAGTCTAAGGCATTGCTCTCCCAAAAAACTGGACTGTGATGACTGGGAAATTGGGATTCGTATCCCTGTCGGGTGTGCTGAGGGCGATTTTCTTCTATCCCTTCGCCCAAATGCGGGCACACTTCCTCTAAATTCAACCATCTCCATCCATAACACATTAGTGTAGTTAGTACATATAAGAACGGGTAGTACGTGGTTTGAAAAAAATAATCTAATGAGAGCTCAGTTTAATCAAAGAGGTGTGAACGGCCCGTGACTTTCTCCCACCCCCTCCTTCCATATCGTCAGTAGCGTACGCAGGACTTCAAAGCGATGGGGGCTCAAGAGGGGGTTGCCCCCCCCCCCAATCACCAAAGGTAAATATTTTAAAACCAATATATACACGTAGAAGCTTTTTGAAAGAATTTTTATTGGTGTTTGTTAATTTAAACATTTATATTTTTACTATAACAAATGTGATAATCTAACAAAAATAAATAAATATACCTAAATTAAAGTTGGCTTAACCGTCACATAGGCCTACTGTCACAAAATCACCGATTATTTAAAAATAGGTAAATGTCTAGCCACTGTACCTCGATGGAACCAAGTGGGAAACTGGGAGATTTGGAACCTACCGCGATCGTCAGGACTTGGACCACTTCCTAGACTGCAAGAAAATTAATTAGGACTACTAGGGAGGATCAACACAGGGATGTGGGCACTTGATATTTTCTTTACTCACAATGTTTAACTGACCATATACCCCCCCCCCCCCCCCCAACCCCATTTTT
>CABFOV010001426.1:9812-79618 GCA_902141375.1 Timema poppense
CCCCCCCCCCCCACCCCGCTTTCTTTCCCTCCCACCGTATTTTTAAAATAGGTTATTGGTATTATTGAAGGTGTCATTCTCATCATATGGTCACACTAGTTCCCTTTTGATTTGGTAACAGCATTAATCCCAAAATATAAATATGTATGTGTGACTTTTCGACTATACGTTGGATTATACCCACAGTGTGTGAAACTGTCCACTTTGTTTACAGTGAAAGCTTACAGTCCAACCTTAACAGGCACATGGCCGTATAATATAACCAGGACCATAGTGGAAACAAGTAAGGGTAAACAAAGTGTACACAGAACCCTTTCTTACAGGAACCTAACACAATTTGGGTTATTTGTAGCTGGAGCCCTCTTGAATATAACATAAGTTTGGAACCACTCTTTAATACTGCACCCACCTGAATACTATATTCATACTTGAGTTTTCAGAATTATAAATGAATAGAACAAGAATATCAAACCTTAATGATCTTGATTGTATCAATTCTTATCACAATTTATATATTGTATTATTGAAATATATTAAATGTGTCCTTAAAATAATGTTGACCCTTAGGGAGAAGCATTTAGAAATGGTTTATTTTAATTTTTAAACAATCAACACTAACAAGGACGATAGAATTTCAAAGGAAATGTATCCTCGCATGCGGGGAAGGAAAGTGGGATACCCTTTAGTTTTCAACAGTCAGGATTTAAATTTCAACCTCGTGATCAGCAAACCAGATGAGATGAGACTGGCACCTTTGTCAGCGTTAGTTTGTCATTAATTGCTGATAACCTATACTTTACTACTTTAAAACAAAACTAACCCGAAACATTTTTTTGTTGAGATAACTCACCAAAGAGCAATGTGTGTAAACCAACCGGCGGTACGATAATACCGTCCAAACCTCAGTCCTTCTCCATCCCAAGTGAAATAATCAGCTACCCATAAGATAGGCAGAGGCAAACCACGACGTTGAGCTTGCCTGAAGCTCTGCTGAAGTGTCCCAGCTAGAATTACAAAAAACATCAAAACAAATATTATAACAGCAAGAGTAAACTTTTATCATAACTTTAATGTTTGTTTTACTACACAACATTTTAACTAAGGAAAGAAAAAACATTTTTATAAACCATAAACTGAAATTTGCCAAACTTAAAATGTACAATATAACATTTTATGTATTGACTCAATTCAAATGTGGCCCTACTGGCATTTTAGGACCATTTGATCTAGTGGTGCCCACGTTTTTTGATACCCACAAGTGTTAGTATACCAACTAATATTTCGATAATACACAAATGTAGTTAATAAATTAAAAATATCAATTTATTAATAATGACTAAGTGACATTGTATTTTGTATTATATTTGGAAGAAGGTGTAGGAAATGTGGATAGAAACATATAAAAGATATGCACACATTATGGCTTTTGCAATGAAAAGAACACAGTTCACACTTTACATTGCTGCCACTGGACAAAGAGGTAATGAATGGGTGCCTCTTAAAGAAAATCGCCCGTCACCGCCCAATCCCCTGACCTAGGTTTCATTCGATTGGAACTCATCAGGGAGGAGTGTTAAACGCGCAACACAACTTCCTAAAAGAGGAAACCAAATAAAGCAAAAAGGAGAAAATGGAAAATGGTAAAGAATGATAGAACACATAGATAGGAACATTTAAAAGGAAGTTGCGTTGCACGTTTCGCACTCCTCCCTGATGAGGTCTGATAGAATGAAACCTAGGTCGGGGACTTGGGTGATGATGATCGATTTTCTTTAAGAGGCAACCATTACCTCTTTGTCCAATGGTAGCAGTGTAAAGTGTATACTGTGTTCTTCTTTTCATTGTAAAAGCCATATTGTGTTTGTCTCCCTTTTATATGTCTCTATCCACCTTTCCTATACCTTTTTCCAAATATAATACAATTACCTAATAAAGTGAAAAGAGGTTTTTTTTCCTTATAGAGTTATTTAACGTTATATTTTGTTATCTCTGCCACCATCTGTTGGTACAATTCAATGTAGGGCCGGTGTGGATATAATAAACCAATAAACCATGGTCATTCAATTGCATTAGTTAAGGTGTGAATGGAGTTCATCATCATCATCATCAACAACTGTTTCCAGCCTATGGCCGGGTTAGTTTAGTGAAATTCCTCCATCTTCCTCTATCTTTCCACCATTCTTCTCCTCTCACTTTTACACTTTCTCTTAGCTGCTCCTCCCATCTCTTTCTTGGCCTCCCTTCCAGTCTTTTCCCTATGTATGTCATTTCCACCATTTTCTTTGGCATCCTCTCTTTTTCCATCCTCATTACATGCCCATACCATCCCAGTCTTGCTTCCTCCATCTCATGTACTCCCTGTACCCCCACTCTTTTCCAGATAACTTCATTTGAATGGAGTCCACAGTTAATATTTATTTGACTTTTTATGATGAAAAACATGTTTTGGCCAAAATAAAACAAATTTTACTACAGTAGATACACTTAGTAATTTTATAAACATTGTAATATTGACAGTTTTTGAATATTTGTCATGTATATTGCTTAATTTTACCAGGTTTTTTTTCTCTCTTATCTATCAACTTATTTCAGTTAGCGTGTCTGTCTAGTGAGCTAGGGGTCCCGGGTTCAATTCCTGGCATGGCCGAAAAATTTATCATTGATGAAAATATGAGTTTACCCTTTTACAGTGATGAATTAACGGCCAGGGACTGGATGTTGTGTCTGTCCTGGTCTTAATTTAGATTATAAGACATATGAAGCTACGACAGGCCTGGCAAGCCGGTAGTGGAAAATATATGGCGTGAATAAAAAACTGACCCAGGCCACAGGCTGGAAACAGTAATGGATATAACAGTATAACTTTTTCTCTTGAATTAAAAAGTTGATGTTCAAATTTCACTATTCACATGGCAGATTTATTAAAGAATTGTTGAGATTGCAATATTAATAAAACTAAATATATTTACTGAATTAATACTCTTTGTATTGTTAAAAAGTTTTTTTTTCATAAAAACTTCAAAAATATGGATATTAACTCATTTTCTCTTTAAGAGTTTGAGTTTATTGGAATAACTTACCATATGGGCCAAATCCAAATCTTCCTTGGTCCCAAGTCCACCAAAATCTCTCGTTGTAGTTGATAGTTTCGTTTACTAAAGCAGTGTTTGGTATAGACTCGCCTATCATAGAACATTCAAAAATACGTGTGTTTAAAAATACTTTTTTTAAATACATGAAAATTTTAATATACACACTAAATCTGACCCTCAACAGAGTTTAGAATGTCTAACACATCACTTTTGTGTTAGACTGGATTGCCGATGAGTAAATAGAGGTTGGATGTATGAAGGGTGGTTTTACCTAATTAGTTTTTCACACTACCTCCACAATAATACGGGTACATTTGCTCTAAAATCTACCTGCCTCATTCCTATTCTATTAGTATAATTAATGTATGTGTAAAACCCAAACTGGTAGTAAGACCATGTGAAAAATAAAAACTTGTTTAATCGACAAATCACACAGTGAAAACCTCCCTTTAACCGCTTATTTTTACAATAGATAAGTGTAGTGTACTCACCCTTCCTTACTAGTGTTATATTGACAGATCTGAGTCCTACCATGACGCTGATGCTGGCATTAATCTCATGACCTGTTCCAGCTCGATAAGGTGTGGTTGCTTCGACGACCCCTACCTCCCAGTGTTGGCCATAGTTGCACACTAGTCGCCATACAAATCCAACAATTATACTTGGAAGTTCTAAAACTTTTGCTAAGGGGTCATCCATTAACCATTTAACGTTGTTAGGGAAAAAGGAAGGGTGGTTTGTAGGTGTTTTCTTTAATGCCTGCATAGTATTAAGTATTACGTATCACAGATCATATAATTTATAATGTCGAAAACATAATATTATTGTTGATGTTTTTACCATTTATAAAAATACTTATAGATAACATCTGATTCTGAGTTGTATTAAATCTGAGTCCTTTTAGTGTAACAAAAGCTTCCCTATGAAATAACGAGACTCACTCTTGATATGAAAAATCACACTACACAGGGAAAAGTGGAAGGTAGGTCAAAAAAGGTAAGAGAAAGCCTTACATGGTTTATGGATGACCCCTAATGACAAGATTAATCTTAACATACATATTTTGAAAATAAACATGTCTTTACATTATTTTTTTCTTATTTCTGGATTTAAAATAATTTATATCATGAAAAAAGAAAAGGAAATTGGTAAAGAAATTAAATTACACTTGATGGTCTTAAAATACACAGATATCCACAATTAATGTACCTGTGCCATTGGTTTGTTTTAATAAAAAAATGTTCCTTTAGTAACCAAATATAATTTTTAGCTAAAGCAAATCTTAGCTAATTGAATAATTGTGAGTGCAGATGATATGACCCATAACCAAAAATTTTCTTTCATTTTAAATGAAGAGAAAAAGTTCTGTTCAAACTACACAATATTCACGATTGATATTTAAAAAAAACCATTTCAGATTAATCACCATCACTATCATGGACATGTATGTTTGGAACATAAGCCTCTTCAAAGTATCCCTTTTCCTCACCACCTCTTCTCCACCTTGACCTAGTCTTCCCCTCTCTCCTCCACACTTCTCTACACTCCCTTCAGACATCTGTCCCTTGGTCTTCCTCTTTACCTCAGATTACTATGTGTAGAAAATTAAACTACACAGATTTTATAAGCCTAACTAATTTGCTAAATAAAAATGGAACATATCCCAAATTATGTTATTTTATCAAGTGATTTAGTTAAAGGAAATTCATTTCTTTTTAATTTGATATTAATGATTTTTAAATTAAATTAAATTAAATATAAGACATTTGACTTTGTTATATTAGGACTTACACATGGAAACGATACCAGTCAGGAGACCGACCGCAACCCGCACAAATACATTCCAGCGCTGTAAGATAATTAAAGACAGAGCATGATGTTTTGTAAACCTTTAAAAAAAATTAAGTAGTTTAGATCAAACTAAACCTCATTTTAGTATTATTAAAATAATATAATTTTGCTGTAACATTTATAGTAATGAGCGAGTTGGTTTTGTTCATTGTTAAAGACCAATGGAAGCAACGCATCAGCTCACAAACATAAGTACTCACTCAGAAATATTGTTCCAAGTACCTTGAAGGTTTCGCTATTGAAATTGTGCATATATTAGTAAGATACTTTGGAAAACAGTCCAATTTTAATAGGCTTTATCTAACAGCTAGAAACGCTACTAGATATACTTAAACATATTCATGAGTAAAATCATGTAATCCATAGTTGTCACTTTTTATAATTATTATAAATCTTCATAATACACTTTTTAAAAGTCCAAGGCATCAGCCTGAAAACAAACAAAATCTAAATGGTGGCTGCCATATGTTGGCGAAGATAATTCCAACATTTGCGGATGGAGAATGTCATGTGGTCAGCACATCAAACACTCCTGCCACTAATCTCAGTTTTCTAGGCCAGAAATGTTTCTTTCTTTTTTTTATTCAATTAGCTCCTCATTTGTCCTTAAGAGGCTGAGTTAACTCCGTTTCAGACCCACTGTTTCAGTGAAAAATCTGAAAGCGCTGGTGATCGAACCTGGGATCTCTGGATCTTTAGCCAGGAACTCTGACCACTAGACCAAAGAGGTGGTCTAAACCTACTAATAATGCTAATAATTTAATAAAATGTTATTAATGTTGGTTGCAAAAAAAATATATATATATACTAAAAGGCCCTTCCTATAAAAATTTGAATATATATTCAAATTTTTATAGAAAGGGCATTTTAGATAATTTTTTTCAGTTAACATTAATAACATTTTTTTACATTGTTAGCATTATTAGTAGGTTTAGACCGCCTCTTTGATATATATATATATATACACACACACACACACACATTTATTAAGATCACGAGCACAAGTGCCAGCATTAAGCCAACTATCGAGTCAAAGGTGGCTGCATTATCTGAGAGCTCATGATCTTAATAAAATAACACATTTGTAGCCGACGATTTCCGCACGTCCATCATAGACTCTGCCTTAAAATATGAGTGAAGAATGACACTAGACACGGGATGATTCCTGGATAGCATTGGCGTACTAAGCCAAAGGTCCCGGGTTCGATTCCCGTGTCCAGGTGTCATTTTTCAATTTTCAGAATACATAGACAGCCGAATACATTCAATCACCAAATTGAAGGCACATAAAAGTTTAAATACAAAACATAGTTAGGTAGTACATCTCTGTTCATTGAAGGTCTGCATAAGCACAACTGTACCTGATTTGATGTGGTTATTCCTGGCCACTGGACACCTATTTTATTTATACTGTCCTGGTCCTAAGCGACAATATGAAATATGGATTAATTATTTAAGACCCATGATTTTTTTAATATTTCAAGTTAAAAAAAAGAAAAGAAAATAATGTTATTTTTATTTATAATTTTGCATTTAAAAGATGAATCATTTTTTCCCCTGTAAAAACTAGAAAAGGCTTAGTAATCCAAATCTTAGAGTTTATCTACCCTTATAATGTATGTATCCCTGTTTTGAAACATTTGTTTATCTAAGTTAAAGACATAACTATACAAACAACTCACATAAAGTTTGCTTCGAGTACCAGGCATAACCACAATGAAGCTGATGGCCAGGATTACAAATGAAACAATAAATCCAATTTCTAGAACATCTACAGTGACTGGAGTCGCGTTTTCAGAGTACATTGTTGGGAATCCCTCCGTCCGAGAAAAGCTAAAGAACCAGTCCATGGTTCCAGTTAATAGACTTCACTGAAACAGTTACCACCCAGTTGCATTAACATTGCATGCGGAAATAATGTGAACTAATAATGTAAGAAGATGAAGGATAAATATGTCAAATCACCATTTAATCGATTGTAGCACCTGACTACAGGGAGCAAAGTTAAAGGAGTCAAAAAATGAGTGTTCAATTATAAACAAATTACAAAAACCAGGCCACTTATTTATATTTTTGCCTCTAGATCTGACACATGGGGTAGAGTTTTTCAGTAAGGAAATTAGCAACAAAAGTTTTAAAAAGTCCCCAAACACGATTGTGGACCCGGATCTTTGACTTAACTCTCCATTAATCTGAGATTTCAATCCCTTCTAAGCACTTTTTTTTTTCAGACACTAGTTGAAGGTATTCCAAATGTAGTATATATTACCAAAAAATGTTTTCAATAGTGAGCAATCCTTTTCATAACTAGTAGGACACTAGTACATTTCCCATGCTAGAAATTTCACCTAAATATTACCGTCATTAGTTTGAAAAATGTGTTGAATGTAGTTTTATGCTAATTAAACCATTCATGATAACTTTATTTTGATAGTAACGATGTTAACCTTTGAACTATTATAATAGCTTTAAATATTTAAAATGATGTTTAAAATCTTCTGTTTTTCATGACAATTTATTAAATAAATTTAAATTAAATATAAAAAGCAAAGCATATTTTCAAAATTATTATTGTTAATGTTTTTACTAAAAATAATTAAGTATATAATTAATATATATAAAGAAATTCACAAAGCAAAATAAACCATCCCATCCCAAACTAACAATAACTAAGACCAGAAAAACTGATTAAATAAGTCAAGAGATCTAATAAACTAGAAAAAGTTAATGGAGATTAAACAATGGAGTTTTGAAAAATTGTATTTGTTCTTGTCTTAATATTAACAATGTCCAGGAACAAACAAATCATAATGACTTAATTTAAATCTTCTCATGGGTAGTTGTTTTTACTCGAGTGTGAACATGAAGACAGCAAATTCAAGTTCTCATATTCCTGATATTTCATCTTTTATATGTGTCAGAAAATATAATTTATTTTCTTTTATTAAATGAGTTGCTCTGTATTTTCTTAGTAACTTTTTAGTAGATACACATTTGTCTTTCTTTTTAGTTGACTTAAATTAAATTACTTAAGCTTTATAGAAATTATTTATATATATTTTTTTAAATCTAGTCAATTAATACCTTATTAGACAACAAACAACACGCAATAAGATGGATTGTCATTATTAGTTATGATGTGCCAACAAATTGACCTTGTCTGGGAAACACTTACCGGAGACTCCAGACTTGGATGTATACAGTAACAGTGATAACAACGTAAAGCAACTGTTATCTTGTAGCTCTTCCTTCGATGACAGGAAATGATGGCACACTACCCCTTCCCCAATTTCCCTCTCGACTGTGGTGAGAGAGCATGGGGACGCGATAGTCGACCATCGACAGCTTCCGTCGCTACCCCTCAAGGTAATCTATACATTATATAACTCCAAAGAAACGTACTTTGAAATCTAAGTGGGGCCAACATTATTGTAGTTACAGTAAATTTAAACTTAAAGTTGTTATTATTTATTTTTAGCACCGCATCTTACTACCTGTTCGGACTATACACTTAAGTACTAATTACACAATTGGATTAGGAATCGGGAAGGTTGAATTATAGGAAGTGAACCCGCATTTGCGTGGAGGGAGAGTGTAAAACCATTTAGGAAAAACCACCACAAGTTCACCCGACCAAGATTTGAACCTCAATCTCCCTGTCCTCGGCAGTCAAGCTCAACACGAATATTGCATTAGCCAACTACGTCACCGAGGTGGGTTTTTAAAATGTTATTAGTGTTACATATTAATTTCAGTATTGTAAATATATTTTTAGTGCATTTTAGCGACATACAACAAGCAGACCGCTTAACACTGATTTACTGCTTTTTGGGAGCATCTCAAATCCTCAGTAATAAATTAACCTTTCTTCCAGTTTGAATCCCAGTCAGGTTTACTGGGAATAGTTTTTTCTAAATGGTTTTCCACTCCCTCTCCACATTGGTCTGGGTACATTTCCTCTCAACTCTACCCTCTTTACCCCTAACACATTAGCATAAATAAAGGATATTATTTAACCCAAGTGGGTAATGATATTAATGATATTGGGGGAAAAACTAGAGTAGAAGCTGCTAGTTAATTGTAAGTCATCAGTGCAACTTATACCAGTGGTTGATTAAGTGAGGCACCAATACCTAAAAGGTCACACTCTGGAAATCGACGAGTATTTTTAATAGTAATCATGTTATTGTTAAGTATTGTGTTCTTAGGTTGATGAATTGTTATTTTTTGTTTTGTTTTATGAGCTCACAGAGAGTTGGTTTTGTAAAATTAACGCTTTTATACTTTAAAGAATATAGTATAAAGGGATTGCGATATTAAGTTGTTAGAACACATATAAAAAAAGATTTCAATAGTTTTTTAACACAACTTACTTCCCATTCAGGTTTTACGTTTATGTACTAACTAAGCTAATGATTTTATGGATGAGAGAGGTTATATTTAGAGAAAGTGTACTCACAATTGCACAAAAAAGAGAGTGGAAAAGCATTTTGTAAAAACTACTGTCAGTACACCCAAATAAGATTTGAACCTTAATCTCCTCATTATTGGCAGTCTAGTCCATTACAAATGTGATAGCTTAGATTATGTGGCCACTGAAGTGGATATTTCAATAGTGAACAAATTTTAATGTTGTCATAGCTTGGCATCTTTTGTTTTATAGTGCCCAAGTCTTGTAATCCAAAGTGCTAACGTCAGTTGTCTTACATCAGCAGTCAAGCTCACATATAATATTGGTTGTGTTTTTTAAATGGTGTTATGCCAATATGCAGAGCAACAATTAGTAAATTATGAAACTCAGAGGGGAAAATGACTATTTGATAAATTTATAAACCGCTATTTTTAGCCATATCATCAGAAGGGAGAGGACTGGAGAGTTGGATTAAGGGGTACGTCTTCTAGTATCTTGCACACTTTAACTGCCTGGTCGATAATCGATAATCATTTTGGAAAAAAATATTCCAAGTGAGGTAGTCCCTGCATTACAGGGGGGACTTCAGGCCTCCTAAACATCTCAAGAGCCTAATATATATCTACATAAAATAGTTTTATTAAATGCACTTGTCATAACAAAAATATCCTTTTTCATCTTCAAGGAATAAAGTCATAAAGTGAGTAAATAATAGTAATAATAATAATTATTATTACTATTATTATTAGCATCGCATCTTACTACCCATTCAGGTTATACACACGCTAATGTGTAATTGTAGAGTGATTGTGAGATGAAATGGAGGAACTACAGTTTAACGTGGAATTCGAACCACGGTGGAAGCCTGGCATTCCACACATCCACAAGTTGTGATTAATACACATCTTGTTAGAAATGAAGGAAGAGTTTGGCAATCAAATAAATCTGTGCCGGGACCTAGTGTTGAACCCCGCACCCCCAGCACAGAAGTCCGACACTTCATCCCTAAGCCGCTGAGTCACCGAATATGTAATTAATTAGGAAAGGAAACATTTTATGAAGTCATAATGTACAATGTAATAACATGTTTAGTCCAGGACTTAGTATGTTTTCTCCTTGTAAAAGTTAATACTTAG
This sequence comes from Timema poppense, assembly GCA_902141375.1. Lineage (NCBI taxonomy): Eukaryota > Metazoa > Arthropoda > Insecta > Phasmatodea > Timematidae > Timema > Timema poppense. Next base: position 20,303 of record CABFOV010001426.1, read on the forward strand.
GTAACATAATATTTTAAGACGACATACTATAAGGTTTATTTTTAAAATCAGTAATACTTTTATCTGTGGTTTATATTAAAATATGCTACATTATCTTAACTTTTTCTGCATATGGAAACATTAAATGTAATACTCAGCCACTGGTGTCTACAGATCTTCTTTGGAAATATTTATACATAGAAATGGACAACAATCTGAAAAAAAACTAAATGATTATGAAGCCCACTTCTAAAATTATTTTTATTTAATTTTCACACTAATTCCTAAATAAGAATGTTGTGTTCTAAGTCACATTAATATTGTGCAAAACATAATACTTCTATCTGATGTGTAAAAGTTGTGAAAAAATTTAAGGAAATAAAAAACACTCCAAAAACTCCATGGCGTGAGCCCGTGATCAAGCTATACCGACTAATTGGCCGCCTCTGTTAATGATGATAGTGCTAACATTTGCGGATAGAGAGTGTCATATGGTCAGCACAACCATTGATCTCAGTTTTCTAGACTGGAACTACTACTTATTTATTAAAGTAGCTCCTCAATAACAAAAACAAAATATGTAGGAAAAAGACCACAAGGGAGGCCAAGAAAGAGATGGAATGACCAGATAACAAAGTGTGCAAGCGAGAGGAGAAGAATAAAAGCAATTAGGAGGAATGGTGGATGATAAAGGAAGATGGAGGTATTTTACCAAACTGACCCAACCACAGGCTGGAAACAGTTGTTGATGATAATTAAGCTCCTCATTTGTCCTCACAAGATTAAGTTAGACGCCAGTCCAGACACACTGCTTCACAAGTGCCAGGGATTGAACCCGGGATCACTGGATCTGTAGCCAGTAACTCTCGCCAATAGATCACAAAGCATATCAATATTATAAAATTAGATGTATCTTAATATGAATGATGAGGCAAAATGAACTTATCATTGTCTTCCAGCTTATTTTTTACATTCCTCTTATTTTGGGTAGTTACATAAAATTGTAAGACTGACAACATGACAATATCAGGGTGTCCAGCCACAACCACATTTTATAATTTCCTGTGTTTTTTCCAGAGCCAATTCCTAACTTTTCTAGTCACTATTAAAAACATTATTTTATTAAGATCACAATTAAATGTAATACTATATTTATAACCCTATCCACATCCTGGAATTGTGTCACTCAACATAGTGGTTAAAAGGATTTCAACCTTAAGAGATGGGCTGTTGAATAGTGTGGTAAAAGTTATATATGTGTGTGTGTGTGTGTGTGTGTGAAAATTCCTTGATCTTTACATGACTTTATCCTAAACAAGAAAAATTCTCCAACTTTTCCATGTTTTCCAGGTCGCTGGACACCTTGAATATATTTCTCTTTCATACCCATTGTAAGGATTGTTTTAATGACTTAGCGAGTCTTTCCCTAGTATTACATGGACTAAAATAGGTTTTTAATCATTTTTACTATATTGCTGTACAGTACACATTAAACACCACAAGATGACATTAACAGTTAAATATGTACATTTTTGGACAAATCATGTTTTTTCCCCAGGTATCTTCAGATATATATAAAAAATATAAGCTTCCGATAATATATGAAGGTAGCTTTAGTAGGCTAAATTTTATAGTTGACAGGTATCTAACATCATGTGAAAATCCTGCTGTGAGTTCATAATGCATACATTATAAACAATTGTGTCAAAGGAAAGAAATTACGTGTTTCATAAACATATAGAAAATGTGAAGGAATTGGGATATACAATGAATGAGCATAATAAAAAAAGACTAATAATGTTTAATATTGTAAATACACTTCCAAAATGTAACAATGAATTTTTATTAATTGAACAGTTATTACAACATTTAAACTAGTTTTAAGATTAGAAAAAATGCGGTTGTCTTCGATAAGCAGTTGTTCTTTTTTACAACTTTATTTTGCGTGCATTCCCATTTAAGATCTTTTACAATGTTACAACTGTACAATAATGAGGAATGTGTATTAGGCAGAACACTAAATAAAAGTTCTTAAAATACATTTTGACATTTTTTTCCTAATAATATTGGTATATTGAGAAATTTTAATATTTGTATTAAACTATATTGTGGTAAAGTAATCTTAAAATACTTATTTATATCCATAAAGAGTAAGGGTGTGCAAAGCTTCAAAACCTTGAATTGGTTTAAAAAAAATTAGCTTTGACTGCGCTCTGAAAAAAAATTCTCGCTTCGACAATTGTGAGGCTTCGGTAATAAAATTATCAACCGCTAAAATACTAAATTTATATTAAATTATTGCAATTTTTATGTGTTATTTACATTACAAATTAATGTTCATATGAAATAATTTGAAGTATTAAAATTACTTATTATGATAATAACTTGATTTATCAGCTTGGATGGAAATATTCGAAACAATTGTGAAATAAACATAGTTCTAAGTGATTTTAGTGCATATAATAAATACAATATAATATTTTTTCAAATCATATAACAATTAACACAAAATATTTAAACTTTGATTCAGCTTCGAGAATAATTCATATATTTGATTCAAGTTTGTTTCGAAATGAAAAAGTGGATTTCACACACCCCTAATTTTAAATAAATACGTATTTTAAACTTATCCACATATCTAAGATGAAATAAAGAAAGCATAGCACGATTAATCAATTAATCAAATTTAAATAAGCAAATATAGGTAATCTTAAAAAAAGTTAGGTAATATAGAATCAGTTTTAATGGAAACTTGCTAACATTTTGAAGTTTACAAACTAAGTAAGTACTGGTACTTAATTATGGAGCAAGCCGCTTGGAATATTATGATAAAATGTATCCTAAAGAAGAACTTTTAAACTTGAGGTATCTCAGCTGTTAGATCATTCACATATTAAGCCAATGGTCAAGAGTTTTAAGTCCAGTTAAGAACAGTTTTCAAAACATATCACATAATATTTTAGTGAAACCATCAGAATAAAGTGTTGCATACATTTCAAACCACAAGTAGATATATTTTTTATTTAAATATTTGATTTTAAGTTTCACACTGGTGATTTTAGTGCCACAAGTCTCCATATAAGTGTGTGATTCAAATGTGTGCCTTAGGTGGCTAATACTACATTTATTATCAAATGCAATTAAATGAAAATGTCAGTGTGTTTAAAAATATTACATGGGAATTAAATCTAATATGGCACTTGTTGATTTTCTGCATGAAAGAATAAAATTATACAATCACATACTTTTTTTTCTTCAGATTATTAATACAGTAGAACTTTTTTAATTTAAAGTCTGAGGGATATCTATAAAAACTTGAAATATCCAAAATTAGAATAAACCAATTTTATAAATATATATGCAGCTCGTACACAATAAATAAATAACTTTAAAATATGCTACATATAAAATACACATACACAATAGATACATACATAAAGAAATAAAACAAGAAAAATTCAAACAAGAACTTGGAAAAATTGACATACAAATATTGCAGACTTCAATTAAAACCGATGAAACCCGCTCGCCGCCAGTGCATGGTTCCCCAATTTCTTATTTAATATGTGTCAATAGGCTAACTCCAACTTTATTAGACATTCTCAGAATATGGGGTGGTTTAATAAAGATCGTTAAGGTAGGTTTGAAATTAGTACATATTCGAAAAAATTAACAATGTATATGTTTTGAACTATCCAAATATTTCCTTTTAAAACTTGAATTAAATGTTATTTTTGAGCATTGATTTAAATATAAATTTCATGGTGAATCATAGTGGGTTCGAATTATCCAATTTTTCAAACTAACCAATGTCGAATTAGCTCAATCCTACTGTATATAAAATGATAAACTTACTCAAGCTTGACTATATTGCATACATTTTAAATACTTTTCAAAGGAATCGGAGGCAGGTTATAGTGATAAAATCACTATCATGATATTCATATTTGGAATGTGTGTATGTTTATAGAAATATGTGCGAAACAAATGTTTTTACAGTGTATCTTGTGCACTTTGTTGTTTTATTTAATAATTAAACATTTACCAGCATCAGTGCTGACATGGTCTAAGGTGCTCACAATGTATTTTTATTTCCAGTGACGAGGTGGTCAGAGTTTGAACCCTAGTTAAGTGTATAGCGAGTGGTTTTACCTAAATTGTTTTCCGCTCTGACTTCATAAAAAATGTGGGCACATTTCCTATAAATGTTAACTTCCACCTCCCTTAGTGTAAATATGTGAATAGCTCAAACAGCTAGATAGTGAGATGTGGTTCACACAAAAAAAAAAAAATCCAGTTATTCACGAACACACTAAGTCCAGGGATAAAAATTTGAAAACAAAGCAGTCCCAATAATTACATATGACAAAAAGTAAATCTTGAGCAATCTAGCTTGCAATGAATGAGTGCTAGATGTTAGTATGAAAACCCTCCAACGGCTGTTCAAATTTGAGACGGTCTCTATTTTCTTGTCATGTTGATACTGCGCTGTGAACTTGCTGCCGCCGATCTGTTCAAGGCGACTAGCTATGCTCGAGCCAGAACTCACTTCCCCTGTTCCTGGGAACAAATACGCGGCAAACCAATAAAGCACAGGACTCGCGGAGGCTACCAGTCTTGTTGTCACTTGCACGTGTACGCAGAGAAGACAGAAAACTGTCAAAAACACTGCATGAACGACAAACACAAACATTTCTGGTGCATACAACGATCTATCTTCTTTCTTTTTACTGTTGTCTGAATTATTTGTTGGCACGTAAGTAGATAGCCCAAGTGAATAACACAACCGAGAGTGTTGTCTAACAAATCTATGAGCGTAAAAAAGAATAATCATTATTAATGGGGTCGCGAGTAGAAAGTTTGGTATTTGTTTCCAATTATAGTAGTTAAGAAACCCCACCTCCCAATACCGATGCTGAACATAAGAGTAAGCTAAAGGAATGGATGATTTGCACCAGTGTGTGGCAGACTTTTTTAATTTAGAGCCAGGCAATTTTAGTCTATATGTTTTTGCAAAAGCAGTGATAAATTTTGGGAGATTGTGAGTGTGAGTAGTGCAGAACTTCTCATAGCCATAAAACTGAAATGCAATGAATGGAATCAACGACAGTGATGTGGTAACAAGAAATGTTACTGCTGAAATAACAAGCGGAAATATTAAGAAAGGTATCAACAGAAATGAATTACTTCTTATCAGATAGTATTTCTGTCGCATATCTAATAACATGTGTCTTGTAAAATGTTTCAATCTTTCATAAGCAATGAATCCAATATTGAGTATACCGTTGGACCTCGTTATAGATGAGAGCCCAAACAACATTCCACAGTTAATGGAAAAGCCTTCACCTCCTTTAGTTACCACACATTGAAGCATGCCGTAAAAAGAAAAAAGTGCAAAGAAAGTTTCTGAGTACGGCGCAGTGAAGAATATGCTAGCCGGGTTTATGCAGTAGAGAATTGCTGCTTTGTATGCCATATCGTGGTTATTTAATACTGTCAAGCTAAGTTTATGTAAGATAACAGCAGACTTGATGAAAACAATCAGGTTAACAAGCACTGCACTTATAATAATAACAGAAGAATAGCTAAAAAGAGAACCCAAGAACATGTATATGAACCAAGCCACGACCCGTACCACCAGAGGAAACAGAGGGAAAAATGCCAAGCAATTCTCATAAGTGTATCCATACTTTGCGATGTGAAGAAAATACTGCGCATCCCACCTTACCAAGCCTCCGAGCAGATGGTGGACGACAGTGTCTCCGAAAGATTTGGCCCTATCTAGAGGGTCTCCAGGACTTTTAAATGCATCTGCATCATGATCAGGGAGAACTAGGTTCGACAATATTGATACTGCCAAAACAAACAAACGAGAGAGCAGGGCAAACCACCAGACTTTATCCGACAAACTGTACATTCTCTCACTAAAACTTTACTAGTAATATTTACACATTATATGAGAGGAGATAGCACATGATGATTTGAGTGATGATGCAACTAGGGCGAATCTTTTCACAAACAGCATATAAAAATTGCAGATAATGTTTATCAAATATTATCAAGCATTTATTTTGTAGCTAAAATTTTATAGAAGATGCATTTCTTTAAAGATGGTTTTTGTCACAATAAAATAGCAATATTTTAAACATATCATGCTAGTCGTAAAATGTTGATAAGCAAGTACAATGAAGAGAATAGGAGGGGAAGGATATTGTCTTCCATTGAGACCACACACTTACTTCCTGCATTAAGCCACAGTGTCACTATAGATCTCACCAACTGGCGTCCTTTTCTCAATGCGCTAAAACACTGTGTTAGTATAGATCTCACCAACTGGCGTCCTTTTCTCAATGTGCTAAAACACTGTGTTAGTATAGTTCATATTGAATCAATCAATTTTCCTCATTTATCTAACGATGAACTGGTTCCAGACATCTCCTTATCTTCACAAACCAAACACTGACGTAAGTACTCCAACAACAACTGCAACAAGATTCCAAAACATTTGAGATAATAGCAAATGAACAAATCAGTGAAATTATATTAAGCTACTTAAAAACAATTGGTTTCATAGTATACTTTAATACCAATACTGATCATCAATTAACTAATGAGTAGCTTGCTGTCTGAAGTGTCTCTCTCGCAATGGACCACACTGCCGACAATAGGGAGTTCTGGGTTCAATCCTGGTTGGGTGTACTATGGGTGGTTTTTCCTAAATGGTTTTCCAGCCTTCCCTCCATGCAAGTGCAGACATACTTCCTCCAATGCTTAATTATCCTCATCCCTAACATATTTAGTAATGAGTTCATACGCATACAACCCAAATGGTTAATAAGATGCAATGCTGAAAAAAACTAATGAGTAAGTTTAACACCAAGGTCCTTTTATTTTTTAATCCAAGGAGTAGGGATTGAGAGGATAACTTAAGAGGAAATACACCGACATTAGCGTAAAGAGGGTGAAAAAATCACAGTGATAAATCATATATCAAACCTCCCATCCCCTCCTTACTACCGATGAGCCAGGCCAAGATTCACTTCCTCCTCTATCACAGGTGATCCATTCTAGTGTGAACGAGACTGATGCCTTACAACATGCGAACATTGGTGTTACATTAATATATGCACATTAAAAAACATATGTAGACATCAGGTTTCAGTTAAGGTGTATATTTTCCCTTCATAGGTCTGCTAATAATTCATGATGGATTAAAAAGCAAAGCTATTATTTCTGTTAGTTAAGATTATAACCGTATCTGGATATCATATTATTTAAATTTAAAAATCACACGTGGACAAAAGAATCAAGCCCGGGACCTTTGGCTTAGTATGCCAATGCTTGTACCACTAAGATAGCCAGGAATGTTCCCGTGCCCAGGGTCATTCTTCACTCATATTTCAAGGAAGAGTCCGAGGTGGATGTGTGGAAATCTTCAGTCTACGTACATGTGATCAATTAAGAATCACCCACCTCGGTGGTGTAGTTGGCTAACGCGCTAGTCATGTTGAGCTCATACTGCCGAGGACGGGGAGATCAAGGTTCGAATCTCAGGGGGTGAACTGGGGGTGGTTTTTCCTAAATGGTTTTCCATGCAAATGCAGGTTCACTTCCTCTAATTCAACCTTCCCAATTCCTAATCCATTAGAATAATTAGTACTTAAAGCGTATAACCCGAACGGTTAATAAGAAACATTGCTAATAATAATAATAATAATAATAATAATAATAATAATAATAATAATAATAATAATAAATCATGAGCTATCAGATAACGCAACCACCAACAACTCAGTAGTTGGCTTTATGCTGCCAATCGTACAGTTATAATTGTAATAAATGTTGCAAACAATCTCTTTCAGATGTTGATTTGTGTTAGTATTATCATGTTGGCACAAGCCTGGGCACAGAATGACACTGTGCCAGTAACTGTCTACATTACACCCCAGCCAACAATTCGACCAGAAAAATACTGTGAGTAGTTCAAACACTACATTAGCAACTAATCATCTAAAACATAATGCAATATCGACATTTAAATTGTAGATATACTGTTATGTAACCTTTCACATGTGTTTTATATAATTCAAAAATAACAAAAGAATGTGAATTGTACAGTAAAATTACATCTTGGGAGGGGGGGGGGACATCAGTTCTCATTCGACCTTTACCTACCAGTGTTTGAATCTTTGTTTGTTTGTAGTTTTACTAATTTAACAATTATTTTATCGCATATAAAAATATATGTATCCTTTCTATGAACTACTCTATAAGAAAATAACAGTAGTTGAGTTTTTGTTTGTTTTTTAGACATTTTAACTGGTGCGCTAAGTCAAAAGTGCTGGATTTTATCCCTGTAACCAGGTGGCATTTTTTCAATTATATTTAAATTTTAATTTGTGGTGAATACTATTTTTCAGCCACAGATAAACCAAATAAAATGGAATGGGTGCGAGGCTACAGACCTGAAGACAAAGTTCAATTGCTTGAGTGGTTGATAGGTGGCTGCTGGCCAGCCAGCATGTGCCCTTCTCACGGCGTGAACACAAACACAACATTTGTTGAGTACGAGGGGTATGACGGGTTTTATAACAACCCAGCCCATCCAGAGCTAGGGGCAGTAGGTGAGTCACAAAATTCATACCCAAAGTTACAAAAAAAAAACAGTATTTGGATAGTATAGTCAAATGGCAAATCTCATTATTTATATCTTCAATTTCTTTTTATACCACATCTTACTGAATGGGTTTTATGCTTATACATATACTAATTACACTAATGGGTTAAGGACTAGAAAGGTTGAATTTAGAATAAGTGTGCCTGCATTTTTGTGGAGAGAAATAGTGGGAAACCATTTAGGAAAAATCACACTTGGTACACTCGACTGTGATCGAACCACAATGTCCTCGTCATTGGCAGTCTAATCTATCGCGAGAGTAGCGCCTTAGACCATGCAGTCACCTTAGCTCGTATAACTTTGATGATCACCCATTCTGGTGGTCACTCGAGTCAAGGCATCAATCTCGTCTGGCCTGGTTTGTCGGTGACAGGAGGTCAGAGTTTGAATCCTGGCTGGATGTAATGAAGATTTTTTTTTTCTCTCCACAAAATTGAGGGTAAATTTCCTCTAAATTCTACCTTCCTCCCCCTAACCAATTAGTGTAGATATGTGGATGTCCTGGATGAGTTTTAAGACAAAAAAAAAACTTTTTTTTAGCATCGAATCTTGCTGCCCGTTTGGGTTGTACACCTATGTATTATTTTTAGCACTTTGTCTTACTAACCCCTATATACTAATTACTCTAATGTGTTAAACATAAGGAAGTTTGAATTTAGAGGAAGTGTACCCGCACTTGCGTGAAGGGAGAGTGGAAAACCATTTAGGAAAAACCACCCTCAGTACACCTGAGCAAGATCATACCACAATCTCTCCGTCATCGGCAAGCTAATCTATTGTGAGAGTGATGCCTTAGACCATGTGGTCATCAAATCAGAATACATAAATATTGTTTGTGTAGATAACTAAATTGAATCTTGTTATATTTCCTAAGAAAATATATCTTGTCACTGGATATAAAAGTATGCAACAATATTATAAACAAAAGTTCTGAGTTTGATTCCCGTGTCCAAGTGGTCATTTTTCACTTCGTTGAATTTTATTCAGTTATCAGTACTGATCCTGTGAATAACCAACATGTATCAGTTTGTGATACACATACATTAATGATACAAAGTGCACGGCGGCATACTGTTAGTTACGAGTCGCCATGGACTGTGATTGTACATAGCTCTGAGTGGCCGATACTTTCACCAGTCACAACATATAGACTCAATACACCAACAACTAGTGAAAAGTGACCCTGGATAAGAAATGAACCAGGACGGCTCAATGATAGAGCATTGGAGCGCAAAGCCAAAGGTTTCGGGTTTGATGGCCATGTCCAGGTTGTTATTTTTCACTTGATTGCATTTTAAAAAAAGACTATCTTCAAGAGGTGTTGCCATGATTCCCTGACTAGACACACCCTTGCTGCGCCGAGTGCCGGCAGCTTATGAAGACGGAGTGTACAAACCATCCGGGCGCAACCGTCCCGAACCTTTGGATCTCAGTGAGAAGATTTTGCGTCAAGAGGCGATAGGAACCAGATCAAATACTGGGAAGACTGCACTTCTAGTGTTTTTCGGTAATAGCCAGATTATATCCTGCTGCTTGTAGAGAATAAGTGTTTAATCTGCACAAAGCTTTTTATGTGATTCCAAGGCATTTTTAGAGTACTTCCTTACGATGCAAGCTATGAAATGTAGCATATAACGACAATGTTATAGAAGGAAGAAATTATAGATAATATCTTCGTACACTTCAATACAAATACTAACAATGATTTAATCTAAATATCTAAAAAAGAAGGGTTAATTTGAATGCACCAATGTTTCCTTAACGATATCATGTAAAAACAAATAAGCACCCGATTAAGTATTTATTCCAAGCCTATTAGATCAGTTTAGGAGGTAAATGAGATTTTAAAGTTTGGAAACTACTTGATTAAACAAACACAACTTGTAATTATTCCCTTAAAAACGTAATTTTCTTTGACAGCTCAGTTTGTGAAGTGGAAAAATAAAATAGAATATCCAGAGTTCAATAGAATCAATAGTTGTTATTTTACTAACAGGTGGGCTTTTACAATTTCCTTTACTTTGTTTACTTTACCTATTCTCTGATTAAAGTTTTGTGTAAATTCTAAGAGAAAATATGTCCATCACTTAACCTTGGTCTGTTTTTATGCTAAAAGTTTGTGGCCAAGTTGTTGAATATGAATTTTTAAAAGGCCAGCAGGTGGTGGAGGAAATCCTGGATGCCCAAAGACCAGCCTGCCCACCCGAATACTTTAATGTGAAGGTCCCAGACAATCACACATACAGACATAAGCCTGGTCACACAATGATGCCCGTCTTGAGGACAAGATACGACATGCGCACAGGGTTTTCCCCAAACAACCCTCGACAGCAGGTGGGTACTGCCAACCCAAATACAACACAATCAAAAGCTAAAGCGGATTAACGCAACAAACGTGTTTACATAAATAAGTTTGAGTAGTTTAAAAAATAAAAGTCAAAGTTTAAAACAGCTTCCTAAACAAATTGTACAGTAAAACAATACAGATGGGGCTGCTCGTAACTAATATGTATGTATCATTGTAGTTTGGTTTTCAACTTTTCCAACTTAGGTTATTTATTTAACTAAGTGGTGGCATTTGAAATATTAAATATACACTGTCACTGAGAGGCACTTAAAAATAATTATTATTCCAAATAACAACATTTTACAGAACATGATTAAAGTACTACTAAGCGATGAGTATTTCTTCTTTCTGTGTCTTTTTATAAAGTCAGTTCATTTTATCAGAACATTATTTAGGATATTTTCGACATCTCAAAAAATAAAAGAAGGTACTTCTGGTTTGTGCATTCCTTTTAACTATAATAACTATATATATATATATATATATATATATATATATATATATATATATANTATATATATATATATATATATATATATATATATATATATATATAATTATTTTATTATTTGCACTGCGTCTTACCAACCATTTGTGTTATTGCATAAGAACTAATTATGCTAATGTAAATGGTTAAGGAAGGATGAAGGTTGAATTTAGAGGAAGTATAACTGAATTTGCATGGAGGGAGAGTAGGAAACCATTTAGGCAAAAGCCACTCAGTACAACCAACTAGGATTTAAACCACAATCTTCCAGTCATCGGCAGTCCAGTCTATTGTGAAAGTGATGGCTTAAACAATGCAGCCACCAGGGTCATATATCTTTATTTGTAAGTATGATTGGGTTCTAGTTGACTAATACTTACATCCATTACTGTTTGCAGCCTCTGGCTCAGGTCATTTTTTTAATAAGCCATATATTTTCCACTACTGGCTGGCTAGGCCTGTCATAGTTTAATTTGCCTTATAACCTAACTTAAGACTAGGACAGGCACAACATCCTGTCCTCGGCCGTTAATTTATAAATGTGGAAGGGTAAACTCATATTTTCATCTAGGATAAATTTTCGACCCTGCTGATAATTGAACCCGGGACCCTTAGATAATTAGGTAGACACGTTACTGACTGAGCTAAGGGCTAGTTGACTAATAATGTAATCTAAAAAAAATAAGATTTTTTTCTTAAATCACCATTATTCTTGAGGAACGATACAAAGCCATGTTGCTTAAGTCACCTCAGTGAATGTGATCCAGGGTAAAACCTAGGCTTTTTAGGTCAGAGTCAAGCTCACTAGTGCACACCTAATTAAGTCAGAAGTATTTTTATTAATAAGTTTAATAGGTTGATTGATTTGTCCCAGTAAGTACATAACAATAATGACTATTCAATAAGAAACAAGTGAGAAATTACAGTCCCACAGGAAGTTTAAGAACTGAGACATTAGTGTTAAGAAATGACCTTTTGCTGATGAATACCTCTACAGGATTTATGATTTAATTCTGTCTGGTAACTTCAAGTGGAGGGGGTTTAAAAAATTATATTGGTTCAAAGTTTACTAAAATGAGATCAATATATGCACAAAAATAATAAAAAAAACCTATAGTAAACATATCGGTAACTTGTTTTCCCACAGCTAAATGAGATAACTCCTTGGCTGGACGGAGGTTTAGTTTATGGCACGACTAAAACATGGGCCGACCAGCTAAGAAGATATAAAAATGGGACTACCGACCCAAACGGACTATTGGCCACCACACCTGACGGACTGTTCCCAGAGATAAATGCGGCCAAATTACCCATGGCTAATCCACCCCCGCCATTTTACCATGCTGATTTTAAAGATCTACACGAAATACATAAGGTCTCAAGGTTTAATAGTAAGTTTAGTCCTGGAGGTTTACATGTATGTAGCATAAGAGAGAACTTTTATTCAGAATCTTGAGTCTTTGAAGACTAAGATCCCCCTGTTGTTTTATTTTCAAAACCATATTTTACCATGGATTTATATATTTTTTATTTATTGCACCTCGTCTTACTACCCATTTGGGTTATATATGTTACTGTCCAAACCATATTCCAGGACAAAATAGATCGGACTAGGCTGAATTGATACATACTAAGAGCCTCAAGACGTACTAGTTTAGCCTAGTCTAAATTCATTAATCCTGAAATTTTGGCCTAGCTCATAAGATAAATAAGTATAGGCTAAAATTGTATTAGAACAAACCAGGTTTAGCTTAGGTTAGGTTAGCTGACAACATTTGTGCGTGAACTGTGAATGATGAAACCTGTGCAAGGTCGATTCATCTCGTATGGTTTAAGAAGAATGAAAACTAGTACTGCCTAGAAACATCAGGCTATATCAGTTTTTCCTAAAAGCGGCAGGATGTATCAATTTGTCCTAGTCCGATCTAGTTTGTCCTGGAAATCGGGTTTGGATGGTGACACATACACTAATAGTTAGTTATTAATGTTTGTGTCTCACAATGATTATCTAATATATGTTTCAAACATATGTTATTTAAATCAAGGAGACCAAATCAGAGCGTTGAAATATTTTTAGAAACTTGGGTCAAGAAACAATTCCTTACACAAATACAATCTTTCGAAATTATACACGACTTACAGCCGTAATTTAAGGGGTACAAAATTCTCAAATCAGAGATCAAAGAGGAACTTTATACCATATATAAAAACAAATATAGATCAAGCTAATGTTTAAATAACATAAATATTTTTTTGTTATTCTCTACTAGAGGCCTCTTAAGGCTATATATTGTTTTTCCTTCTAGCTTTAAGCATTTGAGATATTTGAGCAAAATCGTCTCATAGAAAGTACATTTACCTTAGAGTTATTTTGAAGTTTTCATGTGATGTTTCCTAGCCTGTAACTGGGAACAGTCCCCCAGCCACTAATTCATAAGTGTGAAAGGGTAAACCCACATTTTACCAATGATATTTAGTTTCGGCCATGCCAGAGATTAAATCCGGGACTCTTAGCTCAGTAGACAGACACACTCTTGACTGAGCAAAGTTGTCAGATTATTTCTTTTTTTTTTCCCTAAGAAAACATTAATGAACTTCATAAATAATAAATAAATGAAATCACAAAATGTAGTTTGAAACTTTCACTTGAGCATGGACTTTATTTTTATTTTATTTTATTGTGGCCTAGATAATAATGGTACCTTTCTTTGGGATGAACTCTATCCTCAGACTCTAAAGTCATTCTTCATTAAACAATTTAGCAACATTTTTTAATCAATAATGGACCTATCACTGCCCAAAACATTAATAGGTAAATGACCACTGCTTGTAGATAATTGTTTACCAAATTGTTTTTGTAGTGTACCACATAAAATAACTTCAAAATGATTATATTATCTACTTAGTTATATGTGACCAGAATCTTATTGATGTATGCAACTTATATTATTCGGCTTCATGTTTAGTTTTTCGTAATTTAGGCCTAATATAATGTGATCTCTAAGTGTCATTAAGAATTTTATTTTCTGAAAAAAGTCACATTTCATCTTTAACAAGACAAATAACTTGATTTGCAGTCAAACAAAATGTTCACTTAGTAATTAATATACATACATCTTAATGTGATACACAATACATAGAACACAAGGGGCAATAAGAATCAAACAGCTTTTAACTTTCAATCCTAGAGTTGGGCAACCCTCGTGGGAATGAAAACGCCTTTTTGCTGACGTTTGGTGTGTTGTGGTTCCGCTGGCACAACCACATCGCGCGTTATTTGAAGGACCACACAGACTGGAGTGGGGAGAAGATCTTCAATGAAGCTCGCAAGTGGGTCATAGCCAGCCATCAGCATATAGTAGTCAACGAGTGGCTCCCTTTATGGCTTGGGAAGGAGCTGCCTCCATACAACGGTGAATATTTTCAAACGCAGTCACTTTAGAGCAAGGGTCGGCTACCTCTTTTGGGCCCCGATCGACTTTTACATATATCAAAGGTCTCGTGATCACCCTTTGTCTCCCCACTAAACTTCTAATTTATTTATTTTTCCATACATCTGATATTGAATCCTTAAATTCAATATTTCCTCCAATACTTATGTTCTTATCTCTATATAAAATACATAAAATAAATAAAATGTAAACTTAGCTTACCCTGATGGATTACACTATGGTCCTATCTAATAAGCTGTACCATAGTGGAATAAATCAAGGTAAGCTTGCCTTTTCGTGAAAATATAATTTTCTTACGTGACCCACTAAAAACTGCTGTGAGATCGACCAGTTGATATAATTTAGAGTAAATGTACCTACATATGAATGAAGAGATTGGGACAGCATTTAGGAAAAACTACCTGACCAGGATTTGGACCCCAATTTTTCTCGTGGCCAACATACCAGACCAAACCCCTTTGTAATTAGTTCACATGCCCACTAATCGGATCTTATTTATTTTGATTATTATGTTAATATAAAATCTAATGACATATCTTTCAATTCAATTAAACATACTCATAGTTGAAAAATTACATCTATACATGGGTATTGAACTCAGGGCCTTTGATTTGGTCTGCCAATGCAATGACATGGTAAACCAAAGGTCCCAAGTTCAATTTCCAAGTGAAGTTGAAAAATGTATCCAGTGACGGCTGAATCCGTAACCAGAGTTAATTTACATCTTTGTAATGTGATATAATGTGATAGAATCAGGATGTGACATATATTAAAATACATTGTTTAGTATTCTCTTTCAGATATCTGAACATTAGAATCAAACCGATTACCTTTCTGATTGTTGTGCTCAGGTGTCATTTTTCTAATATTGAGCTGAAATAAAGAATTTTTTATTTTCGAGCTAGGTCAACATGTTTATAATTAATATTGTTTCAGGCTATAACCCCAGCATTGATCCACAGATAGACCAGTTCTTTCAGTCTGCGGCCTTTAGGTTTGGACATACATTGGTACCACCTGGTAAGGAAAATGAAATAAAATAATATATCTAAGGAGTACTTAAATTATTATCCTAAATGTAATTATATTTTTGTATTGATTTATAAGGTACTTAACAAGTCTTCCTTACAAAGACCATGATACATCCTGATTATAATTGACTCTGAACCACTCATCTATATTAATAAAATTAAAAGTATGTCCGTTTGTCATGAGCATTGCTCGATATCCACCGCACACAGAGGTCTGGAATTTTCAAATTAGTAGTTCCTGTGCACAAATATGTGCACCTCAAAGCTGGAATTTTAAATTTTTTATTATATTCTTCTTTATTTATTAAAAACCGGGTTGGATAAAATAAAATAAAGAGATGTTGTTTCCATCTGTTTGAAGCAAAGAAAAGCATTGCCCTGGGTAGCAACGCAATATATACTATTGCGTGGTTACCCTGGGCAACGCTGATTACTTCCACTAGTAAAATACTTAATATTTACTCAAAATCTCTAACCAAAATCCAAATACTAAACCTCATTGAGCCTCAGAGGTGGCAGCTAAGACACAGCCATGTATTTATTCAATTTGATGAAACTAATTGAATTAAAAGGTAATTAAAGTGAGCTTTTTATTTTATTTTATAAATTCAACAATTATTCACTTATCTATAAAGTTTATGCGATTTTGTTATTCCCGAATCTATGATATATGATATTTTATAACCACCTTGAACATGATTGATTTGACAATGACTAATCAAAGTAATCTCTCTCTCTCTCTCTATATATATATATATATACCACGTCTTACTACCTGGTTAGATTATACACATATATGATAATTATTCTAATGGGGTAGGGATGAGGTAGGAAGAATTTTAGAGGTAATGTACAAGCATTTACATGGAAGGAGAGTGGGAAACTCTATAGGAAAACCACCCTTAGTAGACCCGACCAAGATTGAGCCACAATCTTCCCATCATCAGCATATGTTATTCTTGGCGTCTTAGAACGCATCAGTCCAAGTTTTAGGATAACCTTTTAGAGAGGACAAAGTGACTGGTTATTTCAGCTGGTATGAAATGTCTATGTGGCTTTGTATTGTTTTGCTAGATTGTAAAGTTGGGGTCAAAGGCTATGCGCGCAAAGCAAAATATCCTTATTTAGTAAAGTTTTGAAGTCCCATCAATAATTTGGGATGATCTTTAAATCTTCGAATCCTTAAGGGTATTTGAGATTAGAGGACTTAATAAAATATCAAATCCTTGATTTTAAAAATTATTAAAGCAAAATTTAATAGTCTAAAAAAATATTCTTTTTAATATATTTTTTTTAAATCTTGGATTTTTGAATCCTCAAATATACTGCTTTTTGGGTGGCGCAAAAATCTATAGTACAAAGTTAACAACAGACATAAAATCATTAATTTACCATTAACTTTTTTTTTTCTCCCAGGTGTATATTTGAGAGACTATGGCCGCAATGGCTGCAATGTGAGTCTTCCCGGCTGGAACTCCAGGGCCGTTAGAACATGTAACATATTTTGGAGGCCGCAGGTACAATACAACTAATTATTAAATAAATTGACTGATGATCATATATCTGATAGTTTTCTAATATCTTAAAGATAAATATATATTAAAAACTACACCCGGGCACAGGAATCAAACCTAGGACCTCTGGCTTAACGCAACGATGCTCATACCCCTGAGATATCCAAAATCAGAAATAACATATTGATAATATATATAAATATCTTCACTTAAGCTATACTAGTTCTTTTTTTTTTACTTTTATCAGAGGTAATAGTAGCTATCCAGGCCACCAACCTAATGGCCTATGTGGTGGTGAAAGGATCTAAGTAAATTAAATGGCACTCACTTTGGTGGCCACATGGTCTAATACGCTACTCTCGTAGTAGACTAGACTGACAAGGAAATCGAGGTTCAACTCTCGGTCGAGTGTACTGAGGTTTTTTCCCCTCTTTTTACAAAATAGTTTACCATGCTCCCTCCATGCAAATGTGGGTACACTTTCTTTAAATATAACCTTTCTAATCCCTAAAAGCATTAGCGTAAAACTCAAACGGGTAGAAAGACAGGGTGATAAATAAATAATTAGATGGTTTAATGTGTTTCTGTGCCATTTGTAAATAACTCAATCGCCATTGTTACCATAAGAAATACCTTAAATTTATTTTCTTTCATCAATGTATTAAATGAATGAATGAATTAATGTATCATCAACAAATATAAATTGGTATAAAAATACAAAAAAAGTATGCATATTTCAACTTAGTCTACGCATGCACTGATTCAAATATTTCCAGGATGTGATTCTTGCTCGATACAACGGCACAAAAGAGCACATGGACATTGACCGGCTTTTGATGGGTATGGCATTGCAGATGAGTGAGAAGGAAGATCATACGATTGTTGAGGACCTCAGAGGTGAGGACCCACCTAGAGATTACTTTAGGGAGGGTAACCGAAACTATTCGCCATCAAGAGCATGTCATACAATCTCTAGATGAACAAGTTGCTCTCAATATAGATTGAAAATATGTGGTAAAAGCTGTGTGTGATACCTGAGTTTTAGTAAAGTTAGACTTGAGGATATCCTAACAAATGTGGATAAGACATTCCTTCATAAAGTAAAAGTTTCTTAAAATTACACTTGAATGAAATGTCAAGACTCACCAAATGAAAGTATATGCGTTTACTAACATAACTTTCTAGACTTCTTATATTAAATAGCAGCATTTCACCAAAATGGCCCACAATATTAATAAAAGTGTGATTAACTTGATCTAAATGTAAACCGTGAATCTGTACAAGCATATCCCACACTTAGGACAGGTTGAGTTCGAGACCACTATCTTAACTTAAATATCATCACAACTCGAAGAAATCCATATTTTTCACTTATCAATGCATTTACTTTAGCGTAATCATCATATGGACCCAAAAGTGATATGTAACACATTTGTAATTAAAATAAACACTGTATGCCCTATATTTTTAAAAAGGGTAAGCATACAAATCACCGGACACTGATGCGAGCAATAGTATCAAGTCACCAAGATGTAATATCTGTGAAGCAAGTTCCTCAAGTTTGTGGCAATTGAAAAGAGTCGTAAGTACAAAGTGTCGTAAGTCGGGGTATGCCTGTACTTTTCTGTAAATGTTGTTATGTATGTATTTAGAAGATATCACAAAAAAAATATCTCAAAACATAATGGATTGAAAAGTCTTCCTTAGAGATTATCTCACAGCCATTTTAACCGCAATATTAGTGTACAACCTCATGCTTGTGCCAGAAAATGCATCAAAATGCAATTTTATGTATTCTGCTGGCAAAAGCAGAATCAGGATCAGTTTAATAGTGTGTTATTTTTTTGTTTGTTTTTTCAATTTTGTAATATACATTTTTTTTAGTATGGCATAATGGTTTCACTATTCTCAACTGTAGGGTTTTTCAAAGGAAACCATAAAAAGGCACGTCAAAGTGTGACACTTGATTGAACCTGTGCTACCTACCTAAGTCAGGTGTTATATGGGTGAGATGGATGGACTCTTTAGTACAAGTCATACCTACAATGAGGAGGATGTGTTACAAGTTATGAGGTGATAAAATAGTACACAAAGAGCATACATGACATGTTTTTCTTAGGGAAAGTATTTGGTCCTCTGGAATTCTCCCGACGTGATCTGATGGCTCTCAACATACAACGAGGACGAGATCATGGTCTGCCCGACTATAACACAGTGAGAAGATCCTTCAATCTTCCTGTGATTACTGATTGGAACCAGCTACCAGAGAACATAAGGGGAAATACCGCAAGTTTCTGTTTTAAATTTGTTTCTATAGATTATACATGTGTTATAGATGATTATTTGTAGAGCTGATTAGTATTAGATAATGTGTGGTTAAATATTATGTGTTAAATTTGTAATGTTTGAAGTAATGTAATGAGAAAAGTCAGGTGACACAAAATCCAAAGCTATTAATTTGAAAATATCTAAGCCTACGCGAATCAAAGATTTTTCAATTTTGAATCAAATTACTTTCAAAATATTTTATCTCGGATAATATATAATGAAAACATTTCAAATTGAATCTGAATATTTTACAATTAAATTAATGTAATTGAATTAAATCTAAATCTAATATTAGCTTAAACAATTTATTTTTTAATCAAGTCAAATAAAAAAAATTGAGGTCTTAACACCCTGTTTGAATAATTAATAGCTTATATTTTATATGATAAAACTCACATTCAAAATTTACAATATACTACGTACTACGTATTAGAATTCCAACCATGATCAACTATTCTCCATACTGTTTTCAGAATGTTGAGAAGGCCTTCAAAGAGCTTCATGACAAAACTAAAAATTACTTTGATGATGTGGACTTGTGGGTCGGTGGGATTTTGGAAACAGTCGATGATGGTCCAGGGGAACTATTCACCGCCATCATTGAGGATCAGTTTACTAGAATAAGAGACGGAGACCGCTTCTGGTACAAGAACAGGGCCAACAAGTATGAGAGGACAGACATGTATATTCTAGTACCATAGAAAACAAAATTTTGTATTTAAACAACAATTTTAATATGTTACACAAGTAATTCAAAGTTGAATATTAAATTATAAAATAATTAGAATGGGTACACAAAGCGTGTATCCGATAATTAAATAGGTCTCACTCACCGGCTGACAGTTATGAATAAAAGATCTTCAATGACTCCCATACGCTCTAACATTTATTAATTCAGTATTTAGGTGCTCTTTCCAATAGCATGAAGATATTTAAAAACCACAAAACTTTTATAAAATTTCCATATAGGGTATATATTTCATTGTAGTTTCAGGAATTGTGAAAAAAAAATTGCAATGGGGCTATAATAAAAATTAATTTGTATGTAAAAAAATTATGTAAACCCATAGGCTTGCTAAACGCAGATGATAATTTCTGATACAAGCTCAAACTATCATTATAAATTGAACAAAATCCAATAAGAGTTTACCGGTATATTGATTTGTTTGATTGATCCTTTCTTAAAACTGAAGAAATTACTACAAGAGGCCAAACCATAGATACATATATATTCCAAGATTTTTTTTTTTTTTAATGGCAAGTTAAATCAGTTTTAATATGGCATTACTGACATACAAACTTATTGATTTGTCTTTATTCATTAGCCTGTTCACAGATAAGGAGATTGAACGCTTGGAAAGACTAACTATATACGACATCATCATGTCCGTCACTAAGATGGACCATGACGACATTCAGGAGAAACCGTTTGCAGCACCATTTTCAAGTAATGCTATTAAAAGAGTCGCTAGCTAGTTCTTAAAAGTTGAAAAGTAGATATTTCAAGGAATGTGTTTATTGGCTAGACGTGTGGGTGTCTCAACTGGTATGATAGGTAGCAAATAGCACTCGGAAGTTGTGGGGTATTCCATTCCCCAGGTAAACACTTGCCCTCCTAAATTACCATTATAATAATTATCATCATCATCATCGATAGTTTTCAGCCCGAGCCCAGCTAAGTTAAGTAGTAAAATACTTTCATCTTTCTCTTTCCTTCCACCACTTTTATATTCTCATTTGCACATTTGCTGTTATCTGCTTCTCTCATCTCTTTCTTGGTATTCCTTGCAGTATTTTAGATAAATACTTCTTTCTTCATCATCCTCCCCCTCCCAGTTATAGGTCCAATATGAGGTCCTGCATCAACCTGGACCTAATTCAAACCAAAGCTGTACTCAAATGAGCTCTTATATGTATAGTAATCATGGTCTTGATTGGAGAGTGACAAACATAATATTAACATCCAATAATTAAGTGTTTTTTCCTTTGTAAAAACCATCATTTTAACATAGTTAAATTTTAGCACAATCTCAAATATATTACATATATATATAAAGCTTAAATTTACATGATCTAACACGCCACTCTCGTGTTAGACCAGACTATCAATGAGAGGGAGATAAGGGTTTGAATACTGGTCAGATGTAACGAGGGTGATTTTTTCCTAAATAGTCTTCCACTCTCCCTGCATGTAAATGCGGGTACATTTCCTCTAAATTCAACCTTACTCATCCATAACTCATTAGTATAATTAGTACATATGTGTATAACCTGAACAGGTAGTAAGAAGCATTACTAAAAAATATTTTTTTTTTAACAAATTCAATATGTCATGCTTTGTTTTTGTATCTTCTTGTTGCAGGCACTGAAGTCAACCCTAACTGTGACAAAATACTAGTGAAAGCTTTGTGCACAAAAACTAATCGAACCACAAAAGAAAAGACGATCACCCAGTGCTTGCATTTGGAGCAGCTTAATGCCACACACGTGGAAAGTTGCACAGACGCTGGGACATATGATTACTTTACTAATAGCGAGCTCTCCTTTATTCTGACATTTCTTGGAGTTGGCTTTGCAATTTTTGGTAAAGATTATACCTATCAGTCTTTGGTAAATGTTTGGTTTAAGGCTGTTCAATAGTCAGGAATATTATATTAACTTTCAATGGAAAAAATATGGTGGCTTGAGTTCTACAACATATCTAGCTTAGTAGGTAGCGTGTCTGCCTACTGAGATAAGGGTCCCGGGTTCGATTTCCGGCATGGCCGAAAAATATATTAAAGTTGAAATATGGGTTTATTCTTTCACAACTATAAACTAACGATCGGGGAATGGATGTTGTGCCTCTCCTAGTCTTAAGTTAGATTATAAAGCATATGAAGTTACGACAGGCCTAGCAAGCAGGTAGTGGAAAATATATGGCTTGAATAAAGAGTGACCCAGGCCAGAGGCTGAGGACCATAATAGATGTAAAGTATAGTTCTACAAGATAGCATGCTGATTGTATAATACAGTGGTCACCAAATGGTGGATGGCAGATACATTTTTTAAGGCCCTTGACAAGAAAGAGATAAACAGAAGAAATGATGGTATTTCCGTGGTGGGATGGTAGTAGAAATAGAAGGCCAGCAATAAAAAATAAGTAAACTAATAAAAGGAAAGAAAATCACGTATATAAAGTAGTATAGCCCTATAAGGCTTGAACTTGAGCCAGTGTTTTTCAAGACCGCAGAAGTATCTTGAGTTTTTAAAACGGACCCCCACCAAAAATAATTGGGGACCCCTGGTATAAAATATTAATTTGTTGAAATACTGTTTGTATTTCCTATTCAAATGTAGGCACCATTTTCATGTATTTCAAAAGTGTTGATTATTATGTTTACGTTTATTTTTGATGCACAAGCTTTTAGTGTGTGAATAGTTTTAAAATTGGACGATCTTATAATTTATATCCCGGCATTAGAATAACAAAACCATCAAACTATTGTTATATTTCTTTTATTCTAAGGGTGACCTGGCGGTCTAGGGGTAAGGTGTCGGACTTCTGTGCTGGCGGCCGGGGTTCAATCCTCGGTCCTGGCACAGATTTATCTGATTACCAAACCCTTCCTTCACCTCTGACAAGACATCTTGTGAATGTGTGGAATGCCAGGTCTCCACTGTGGTTCGGATCCCACGTTAAACTGTAGGTCCTCCATTTCATCTCACAATCACCCTACCATTACACATTAGCGTAAGTGCGTATAACCCGAACGGGTAGTAAGAGGCGGTGCTAATAATAATAATAATAATAATAATTTTATTCTAAGGTGCAATTGATTGTAAGATTCACCTTAATTTCTCAATACTACCAATAACAACAAAACTTTGATTCTAAGAAAATAAATAAAAATAAAAAGCTAAAAAACCCTATAGTTTTACTATATAATTATTATTATTATTATTATTATTATTATTATTATCACCGCGTCTTACTACCCGTTCGGGTTATACACACTACTATATAATTCAATTTACTAACAACAATAGTACCTTATTTAGGAGGCCACCTCTACGCTGCGTTATAAATACATCGCGTGCCCAACACATCGCGTTTCCCCCACCTTTCTATACAAAGCTAACCCTACGCCAATATACAACCAATAGGAATGAAGGGTCAACCAACTCCCCTTCGGAGGGGGAGAGTTTTTAGCTTGCCAGAAATCTAATTTCTTTAAAAAAAATTGAGAGACTTAAATTGGTAAATTCAAATTGCTATGGTGCTCTGAAAAGCAAATATGAAATAATAAAATAAGAATATAATCTAATAATTTAAAACATACACTTTTTATCTAGACAATTTTTTCCAAAGAAGTAAAAAACAAAATAATGGCATATTTATTTTAGGAGTGTTGTAGATACAGTTGCCTATGCATCTCTGCTACGGTGAAGTTTGTTTAAGTTTTGAACATCAAACACCAATACATATCTCTTATCAACTCTCTAAGATTTGATAAAAACTTAATTAGAAATTATTTTCATTTGACAGTGCGAAAAACAAAGCAGTACATTGGTTTTATATGTGTGGTTTGTAACTCCATCTTCAAATGTTGATTATAAACAAACTACCCTTGAATAAGTATTTTTCATAAAAACTATCAATTTTTACTGAAACAAGAAATAGACTTGTTAACGTAATAAAAAAACAAATTGTTTCTTTTGAAAATTTTGATGCCAAAAGTGACCGAAATTCGATCTAATAATGGTTTTGAGATCATATATGGTTTGGCAAATGGATACGTATATTCCATTCACGGTAGGAATTACTTTCTGAAAGGTTTTTTTTCCTACCAATATCCTACTATATAGTAGATTTATGGTAGGGAAAAAGGCCTTTCAGAAGTCAATTCCTACGGTGAATGGAATATAAGAGTAGACATGCTAACTTTTGCCCTGTTTCGAACAGATGAGTACTTTCTAAATTTAACTACCTACTTAACTTCAAGATGAGAGTCGAATATGTTATCCTTGTAATCAACTTTGCCAACAAGGGGAGTCAGGTCCTTTCAACCAAACCTACCTTCATATTGAGGGTTAGAGGGGAGAGTCAGGCACACTATCCTAACAAAACGCGATGTAATGGTCTTCAGGCCATCGAGAGCGTTGGTTTAAAAAAACTGTGATTCTATGTCCTGTACCTTTTGGAGACGTTTAAATGGGGAGAAAATTGTGTCTTAGAATCGAAGAAATAGGGTATGTTAAAAGGTTATAAAGAAGGGCCCTAAAGAAAATACAACATTTTTTGCAGATAAAATTTATTACATTTTGCTGTATTATTGGAGTTATTTTATACTTAGTGATAGCTATTAAATTTATGAATACATGAAAGTAGATCCAGCAACATTTGAAGCTATTAAAATGAAATTTCTGTGAAAATTGGATTATATGTAGCAAGTTACATAAAAAAAATTTAAAATAATAAATCACTTGGCGAATAATTTAAATCAACAATATTTTTAAGTAGATTTTAAGAAGTTACATTTTGAACAAACTTATATTTTAATTCCCTTTAATAAAACACAATTATTTAACTAAATTATGATGTGTTTAATGTGTGTAGTGTTTGTTGGAGCATTATTCTTGATGATTCGTGTGAAACACGTACAACAGAAAGAGAAGATGCTGATGATAGCCAGTAGAGTGAGAGATTCATTCCATAAGGAGAAGAAACATCTTATTCCTTATTCAGGTACTGCAATGTTATAAACAACCTAGTTTGACAATAATCCTTTGAGTATGAATTAATCATAATATTTACTATAAAATATATTATATTCCAATGATGGACTGAGCCACAATACCATACTATAAATATCTCTAAGTTAAATATCACTTTATATCAAATTAATACAGTGAAATCCATTAGTAGCAGAAACCTCCCGAGATAAAAAAAAAATTGATAATAAGTGGTGTTCGTTATTTGGAAAAATATATATATTTTTTTAAATCAAACTTCTTGAACATAGTATAATCTATTTGAACTGATACACTTTGAACTACAATTTTTTAACTACAATAAAATAATGACTGCATTGTGCAGTGTTGTATGCAGGATATGACCAATGTATAAATATTGTACAAAGATTACTGTACAAATTGCATAATACACAAAACAATAAGTAAGTGAAATTAATTTAGAAAAATCTAGGCCATCTGCACAAGCACAGACACATGGTGGAAAATCCCCACGTAGTTGGCTCACAAGGAGTGGGAGGTATGATCTTGAAGTACCTTAATTAATTATATGTAGGCTATCTAAGAAATATTCACCAGAGGGGGAAGGCGGGGGACTGCTCACACTTTACACGAGACAATAGTATTCCTGACATTCCTAAGATAAAATACTGTACATGAACTGGTGTTTCCAATCTTGTCTGCTGTTTAGAGAAATCCCGCTATGGGCATGTTGTTTTATCGTTAGAGCCTGTGCTATTTTGCCGAGGAAATTTAAACTGCCCATTTTAAGAATAATCTGCGATTCAGAGGTGTTCGTTAAGGGAGATTTCACTGTATTGTGATTTACAAAATGTTATATGGCATACAAAAATGTAAACAACTGTATAAAAATAAAATAAACTACATCAAAAACTCAATTATCTATACTAGAGATTAGGAATAATCCAAAAGTATCCAATTTACTTGGCTCTCTATGGCAAAAACCACTAACCTAGGTTGATTGGAATTATGTACAAGTTAAGAAAATTTAGTTTACTAATAACAAAACAAATATATGTAGTAAGCTTAAATAATATTGATCTTGTTATCTTATAAAAGTTTATACAAAATCAATCAAACTCCCCACCAGTAATGTAAAGTTGTACAACTACAGCTTTGAAGAGGTGATCGTGTGGATTGTGGAGCAATGTTTCCCAAACTTTCATTAGTAGTGTACCCCTTTTGGGGTCATTGCCTAACCAACATAACACTTACAGCTCTTTATAAGAATTTAAAAAAATTGCAAAATATAAATGGCTGTTTCAAATTTGAATAAAGATGCTTTAGTGGTAATCTAAGCAAAACCTTGATGTCAAAATAAGTATTAATTTATTTATACTTGCTATCATATAACATATTTTATTAATAAAACTTAATGGTCAATCAAATAGCTCTTGAAATTCTTCATGTGCCCCTGGGAATATAACCACCGACATTTGAGAAACAATGAACTAGAGCCAACATTTGTTAGATTTAATCACATGACTTGTAAAACATTTCTGAAAACAACAATGTTTAACTGTATTTTAGATCATTAAAATTGTATCAACAGTAACTTCACATATTGAATTAAAAAAAACACACAGATTATTGAATCGCTGTGTTTTGAATGTTGCAGTGCGAGAATGGGTAAACCGCAAAGCACCTTATAGGGACATTGTGATAGTGATGAACCCTGAGAAAAGACAGATCCAGGTTCGTGACCAAAGAGGGCATCTACTGAGAGCCATGGACCTCTCTAACAGCAACATTGTGGAGATGTACATCATCACAGACGGAGTACATCTCATGCTAAAAGTCAGCAATGACTATGACTTGGTACGTGACACTTGTCTCTTTAGAGTGGCGAAGAAGAAGGTATTATGGATTCAAAACATGAGAAAGTGTAAAATATAAAACCAATAAGTTTAAAAAAAAAAGTGTTGGGTTTATAACCACAAACTGATTTTAAAAACTGGTTATTAGATCTCTGCATCAGGGCATGTACTTTTTCAATTCTAATTTACTTTTCTCCTCATTTTTGTATTTTTATGGTGTTTTTTCTCATTCTGGCCTGCTTCCTAGGCCCAGTTCCCCCTCCCGTCATGGTACATGTTCGGGTTGTATGCATATATTAATTACACTAATAGAATAGGATTGAGGAAGATAGAAATTTAGAGATAATGTACCCAGATTTGGGTGGAGGGAGAGTGGAGAACCACCCTCAGTAGACCCGAGTGGGTTTCAAACCCTAATCTTCCAGTCTTCAGCTGGTAAGTTTAAAACTTGATTCACACTTTCGCCAGAAATAGAAAGCAGAATCCGCTTAAGTAGCGCAGCAATTGACATGCTTTATGTTGACCCATGATGCATTGCAATGAAAACTTAAATAGCTGATTTTTGACATATTTTATTTTCTAGTAGATAAGATAGACATATCTTTTAGATCATTCTCCCACTGGATCTTTTCAAATTATAACGCTGTGTCATGGCACAATTCAATACATCGATATTCCCGGGTTAATTCAAATCTCCTCACAACGGCCAAAGAAGCTGTCTGCTTGCTTCTTGCTCCACAGTGCATGTGTGGCCATATGCACATGCACACTGATTCTAGATGATTGGTTTTGAGACTTGATTGGTTCTCCCATGCCTAAGATCTCAGGCAGAGCGGACAAAGCAGAGATGAGTTGAACTTGAGCGGAATAGCTCACGCCGATAAGGTGGAAATCTTGTGATTGGCTTAGAGCTCGTCACCTAACTATGTTTTGTTATGCGTTAGTTTTTCAGCGAACGTGTGAATCCACAGTAACTAGAGGGTGGCTCCTTAGACCATTCGGCCAATGAAAGGGGTTTTTGTGCATATTAAATGATATTATTGAAAACATGTAAATAAGTAATGATCTTAGTAAATTTTCCCGACAGGTTTTGAAGTTTAACTCTGAGTACCTGCGAGATAACTTTCTGAAAGGTTTTGAAGAGTTTATTACTCATATGGGAGTCGCAAGGAACCGCATAAATGTGGCGTTGGCCCCGGCGCTAAAACAAGCCATTACAAGGGAAGACAGACAAAAGAAACTTGAGATGTTCTTCAGAGTCGTGTTCTCACAGGTGTGTCATTAGACTGATTATGGATCAATACAGCTTGCACTACAATAAAACCTTGTTGATGGATTAAGCAGGAAAATACAGAGATACATTATTTACACGAATTTTAAATTACAGTTGAATTACTTTAATTCAATTTTCATTGATTTAACTATCTATAACACGTAATATGTGTTGTAGTTATTTTTAGTTAGAGGAAAATACATTGTGTTGACTACAATATGTGAATATTGAGCATTTATTATCAAATATAATTATTGTTTCTTACAATTCTCTTTTAATTTTGAGCTTGTTAACCAATAATATATATTTCATTTGGCCTTTTTTTTCTTCTGAAAAGTGTGTTCAGATTTAATGGAATTTCTGACTAATGTGGTTTGATCAAATGTGGTTTTACTGTACACTCCAATTTAAATTAAAAGGGCCTTAAAAAAAATACAAAATTATTATTTTGTAGCCAAAATTTAGTAGTGTTATTTGTAGGGGTGTGTGAGTACATTTTTCACTTTGAGTTGAGTTGGATTAGAGTTTGAATTAAAACAGAGATTTTTTTGTTTTGTTTAGGTAGTACACTTGTACAAGAAATATTTCAAGTATAATTTCTGTTAATAGATTCATGCATAAGCCATTAAATAAGTACAAACATATATTTTTAGAACTACATTTTTTTGCAAAAAAGTTTTTATCACATAAATTCAAATTTTTAAATAAATGTAATATAATGATACATTTTTTTAAATTAGACAAAAGGAAATATTGAGGGACTTTATTTGCTATGAAATTATATATTAAAATTTAATACAATTAATCAACGTAAGAATTTTCGTGACAAAGAATGAAGATTTTGAGTGCTCAAATTTTTTCAGTTTTCTAAATAATCTTTGAGTATAGTTCAAGTAGCTATTAAAACTCGACTAGAGCTCAAATTTTTTGAGTACTCACACATCCTTAAATTATTCGATAGTTATTGATGTTTATCAAAACTGATACAAATGACCTGACATGAATATTTGAACTTAGATCTAGTAACCTTTCCTATGAAAATTGGACTGTATTTTATGATCACGTCTTAGTAATGTTTGTTGAGTTGAAGAAAACAGAATTATCTATGTATTTAAATTACAATCATTATTATGTTAATAATTTTGATTTTATATCCTATGTTAAAAATCATTAATAACAATACTCAAATAGCTCCAAAAAATGTGATTTTCTATTATGTTTTTTTTAACTTCATTAGCTTTTGCTTGGAGAGAGAATGGAAAATACCTTTATGGGAAAATCACCCTTAAGAGTGACAATCCCATAATGTTGGTCAGTGAAGTGACGTGAAGTGTTGCCATGGTAAGCAACATTAGTTTAAACTGTACCTAAGTAGAACACTCATTGGTCAAGTATATAGGGGATTACACATTCCCATGTGAGGCATGCAGAGCATATGTATGATTGGTCAAATAGGGCCCAAGTGGGCGAGAACATATCACAGGTAGTTTAAACAAGATCTACTTCGATTGTTAAAAGTGCTATATAACGTGTAACACTGTTCAGTACCCATTCTATTCAAGTGAATAAGTTTGAGCAACTCGGCAGTAATAAGTTTGGAAACATAGAACAATATTCAAATATAAACAATAATGTCTACTGAAAAGGGGGACTAAAATAAGACACCCTATAAGAGTATGCCCTCCTCTCTATCTCTATCTTAGATTTATGATGATTACAACCACAAGATTTAAATTTTATAGGTGACCTGGTGATCTAGGGGTAAGGTGTCGGACTTCTGTGCTGGGTGTCCGGGGTTCAATCCTCGGTCCCGGCACAGATTTATCTGATTATCAAACCCTTCCTTCACCTCTGACAAGACATCTTGTGAATGTGGGGAATGCCAGGCCTCCACCGTGGTTCGAATTCCACGTTAAGCTGTAGGTCCTTCATTTCATCTCACTATTACCCTACCATTACACATCAGCGTAAGTGCGTATAATCCGAACGGGTAGTAAGACGCAGTGCTAATAATAATAATAATAATAAATGTTATAATTTGTGACTGAATAAAAGAGAGAGAAAACATAATTTTTGAGAAACAAATTGTTAGCTCTTATGTGACATTTAAATCAAGACCGTTAATCTGGAAGGCAGATGATCAGCTAACTTAGCTAGAATATCTAATTGTTTATTTAATGTGTAAAAATATTTTTTGCAGGTAATATACAAAATAATCAGGAATGTAGTAAAAAGTGAGGTTCAACTGAATGTATAAATAATTACAATTTCCAAGTGAAATTGGTGTCTGACATTGGTTTGAGCATGTTGAGTGTGTATCAAGTGATGAAGCAAACATATGAAGATAGAGTGTGTGTGGATCAAAAAGGAAGGGGTAGGCCATGTAAGACGAGGTTAAATGTTGTAGATGAATGTGTGAAAGAGAGAAATATTTAAGAGTTTTATGGATAAAAAAGCATATATGACTCATTGTGTGGATGATTTTGAAGCGAAGGGAGTATGCAAGGGTAGAAAAGTGTGGAGAAGGTTAGTGAGGATGGATTAAGTAAGGAGTTGTTGTCTTTTCAGCTATACCCACAATTTTTTGTCCACCCCATAAGGGAACGGCGTGGTTAGGTATACTCCATTCACGGTAGGAATTACTCTCTGAAAGGTCTTTTTTCCTACCAATATCTTAATATATAATACATTTCTGGTGGGGAAAAAGGCCTTTCAGAAGACTATTTCTATGGTGAACGGACTTTATGTATGTATGTATGTATGTATGGGTTTAATTCCAGTTAAAAATAGATTTGTCTCAATTTATCTTACCCTCTGTGTTCAGAGTCTCATTTAACAACCCCTCTTTTGTTGACAAAACCTTTCAACTTAGTTTATTACTAATTTCAGGCATTTAAAATCTCTCATTCAGAAGATGAGATTTTAAAACTGGACTCCCATGCAGCGAGGGAAGTTATCTATACAGAGCTGACCAAGTCCGAGTTTGCCGAGGCACTCAGCATGAGACCAGAATCAGGGTTTGTGCAAAAGGTGAAGAAAAAAAATTACGATATGCACCGGCGGAACGTGAACAAAGGCCTTATAGTCTCGTCTAGTCTGGTTTACTGGTAGCGATGACGTGAAGGTCTGGGTCAAATCTTAGTCGAGTATACTGAGGATGGTTAAAGAGTAGAGTTCCTGTTTTTTTTTGTTTTTTTTTTAATTCAATATGCTATTTAATTCAACTTATAACTAAAAAACAAAGAATCATTAGAGAAAAGTAAGTAATTTTCTGCCACTTTAGCTATGTCCAGAATGCTTTGCTACTGTTTAATAGGGTCAAAAAACATCCATATATATGTTGCTAAAAATGCTACACATCTTCAATTCTGGATTGTAGTTTGTTTTCTGGAACTATATGCATAGGAAATGGTCGACGGTATTCTTCAACAGCAGCAGTGGTACTGACATAGCAGAGGCCGTAAACATGTATACAGTATATCTGTATATTTAACATAAGTGAAGATGTGTAGAATTTTAAACATTTCTACAATATCCTTATCATCAGTCAAAACAGCCAAGTGCTGCTTCAAACAAATGCACATGTTTCATTACATGCGCATTACATAAGGAGGGAAAGCCGATACTGTACACCATATTCAAAATATTGTGCACTCAAATAGCTCTATCTCGGAAATCGTTCAGAATAGGACACATGTTTATACACACTTTTTTTCTTAGAATGACCGATACTATCTATTATTTATATATATATTTCAATCTAGTTTAAAACTTCTTAATTACTTATGATAAATTATTTAACATCTCCTTAAATGAAGAAAATAATTTTTACTTTCAGATGTTTTCATTGGTTGACAAGGACAAAAATGGTTTTATATCGTTTCGTGAGTTTGTGGACATGTTGGTTATTTTTGCCAAAGGTAATAGTTATTTATGTTTGTATTTTAGTAACATAATTAATTTAATTTTACTCAATTTGAAAGTAATCTAAATGATTTTCAACAGACAAAATTTTGTTCAAATTTATTTAAGTAAAGATTAACAAAAGCATAGGCTAGACAATTAATATTTCTAGCAAAAAATAACTATATTTTCACTCTCCTTTGGTTTTTATGCACTAAATAAAAGCAGTGTGAATGATATCAAGTTCAAAAGTCGTGGTAAGTGAAAAGCTGATGAACAAACTCAATAAAGTAGGGGACATTCAAATACCTACTGTACTTACTGTACCTACTGTAGTAAATCATAGTTCCATTGATGAAATGAATAATCAATTCCTCACTGTACTCTAAAAGGAATCAAATAAAAATATTTTTGTGAGGCCTATAAAGTGTAAAGGAAGTTATTGATAACATTATGTGGCTCTTTATAAGGAAACGAGTTTAAAATACTTTTAAAAAAAGTGTTTAGTGTAATGAATTATATACAATTGTTTAGGATCTGCTGATGATAAGGCCAAGCTGATGTTTGATATGTATGACATCAACAAAACAGGTATACTCACTAAAGAAGACTTCAAAAACATGATCAAGTAAGTCATACATGAAGTAATCACACATTATGAGTGCTTCACGTTTTATTATTGGATCCCCATAAAAAATATGATTTGGACTTGAATAAACTATAAATGGTACCATGAAAATGGAATAAAGATTTATTTATTTTAAATTCAGATTTAGGTCAGTTAAATGCCGGAAACTAAAAGTTTGATTTTAATAAATTCTCTGGGTGTGCTTAAAACAATCTAAAATTGTCATTCGTTGAAGAAAATAATGGAGTTGGTAAAGGCGCCAATGATAATAATAATAATAATTATAATTATGATAATAATGATGATGATGATAATAATAATTATGATAATAATGATGATGACGATGATAATAATGATGATGGATGATGAGTGATTATGATTGATGATGATGATAGTAATAATAATAATAATAATAATAATAATAATATGTAATTTAGCATTTTACTTAAGATCTATACAGTTTTTGTAAAAATAAAGTTTAATATGTTATATTTTAGTTCCTTATATTATTTAAAATACTCAATCCTTTTACATGATCTTAATAAAAGTCATTTTGTCTTTACTTTCCAGAACAAATGCAAAACTGTAAAAATCATACATTTTAAAGAAAAAAATAATATTCAGGTTAAAGTTTTTAAAAATTTGGAGCATTCAATCCCAGGATAAAAACATGACAAACCCTGTCCTTCCAATTAGTGTATTTATTTATTTATTGCCTTCCCAGGTCATTAATGGAGACGGTAAATGCCGATGTAGAGCAACAGGACTTGGACAAGGTCATAAATGACATGATGAGACAAGCTGGACTCTCCAATAAAGTAACACTTCACTTTATCTTATGTGAAAATTGTGATTTTTTAATAATTTAAAAAAATAAACGTTTGTTTTATTAATTTTTTGTGTTAAGTAGAAAAAAATTGGGCATTAAATTTTTTGGGGCATAGAGTAGTCAAATGCGGGATTGAGTGTTTATTAAATAGATAAATAGAAAGAGAACAGCAACCTACCATATTTGAGTAAAACAAGTAAGGTACTTTAATAAAACAATTTATATTAATATCCTAGGATGCAATGGGAGTCGATGACTTTCAACGTCTTCTTCTGGACTACAAAGACAAACTGAGCTATACACAGTTGAGCTTCTCTGGAGTGCCAGGACAACAGTCCATGCAAAAAACCAGCAAGAGGCACTCGTTTCAGGAAATCACGCGCCAGACCGTTTACAAACTCTATGGGTACTGAGACTACTGTAGTCAGTGTAGAAAGTTAAGTGTGCAGAAGTGTGCACACACACACACACGCATGATATTTTAAGTTCCTATCCTTTCTCTTGGAGAATACTGGTGACTTTTTCTTCAAACCAATTTCCTCTCAACCTGATTCAATGAGTCGGATAATTTGAGTTTCAAAAGTTCAGTCCAACGACCCTCAATAACACTGGTCTATCAGTAATTAAAAAAATTACAACTATAGATGGGTGTGTCAAACTCGTTTAATAGTAAGGCCAAATTTATCATTAAAAAAAAGGAAAAATCCGTATTGTTATTCCCATCTTAGTATATTTTTGCATTTAGGTAACACAAAAGGTTCAACCCTAAATTTGTTTAACACATTTGAAACCTTTTATTAGCAACAATGGTGCTAATAGCGTTGAATCTTACGCCAATGTCATTTTTATAATTTGTTGACAAATATGTCCTTGTAATCCAAGATCTCTCGAGTATTTGTTCCTTTTCATGTTAGGAAGCTGTTAATATATGTAATTACTACCAAATATCCACATTTTAGGTGCACAAATTAAACAATTTTTGGAAAATGATTTATGTAAAAAAAAAAGTACACATTTGGCACACCAAACTCTCATGCCAGAATTACCGAGTTATGACAAATTCACAAATATTACATTCTAAAATATTGTATTTCCTCAACGTTTATAAAAATAAGAATAGTGTTTCATTGGATTATGGCTCATCATATGATCTGTAGGGTGCACCAAATCATGGATAAGGTCACATGTGTCCTACCAGTTTGACACACCTGGTGTAACTCTTTACACATATACTTAGGCTGCAGAAAATTAAAACAATAATTAAAAGAACCTTAGTGTTACAAGAACTATATTGTACGGTAAAACAAAGTCTATAGAAATTTTGGGATTAATTTAAACAAACATAAAACCATTTTAGATCCACAATAGACAGCTAAAGAAATTAACAAAGTACTTAAGCATGTTTTAGTTGGACTTTTAAAAGTTATGGATTGTATAAAAAAAGTTTTTATTTATACTTGATACTTATTTCCTGCTTTCACTTAAACTTGATGAACAAGCGTGAATATTATTTTTTATCCCTAAGTCTTACTGCCTGTTAGGGTTACATACCTGTCTACTAGCTAGGTTAATGTGTTATCATGAGGAAGGTTGAATTTGGAGGAAGTGTAGCCTCATTTATGTGGAAGAAGGGAGGGAAAAAACATTTAGGAAAAACCATCCTCAGTATATCCGACCGGGATTCAAAGCACGATCTTCCTGTCATCGGCAATGCGACAGTACTGTCTTAGATCATTCAGCCAATGAAGCCGATATTCGCTGGTACAAACTGTATCTAACAAAATAATAAAAAATATTTCACACCTGTAAAATGTTTTCAATTTGTAGAAATGACAATATGTGGGAAAATGATCCAAAGTGTCGTGTTGCAGAGACCCCAGTGAGGCAGCTCCCAGTCACCACCCTCTAAAGAACGAGATAAGCATTGACGAAGATCAAGCTGTGGCTCTTGAAAATAGCAAGCTACAGCCCGTCAAAACTACACCATGGTTGGCGGTTAGGAGAATTATCGAGAACTACTCTAGGGAAATCTTCTGGGTCACCCTATATACACTTGTCCTGCTTGCTATATTTGCAGAGAGGGCCTATTGTAAGTTGAGTAGTTTGAATAAATACAAGAGCTCGAATAGTTATTTGGCATAATAAATCCCAAACATTTTGTCTTTTTGTGTATGATTACAGTGTTACACATTCAATTTATGGACACATAAGATTAGTAATTAAGAGGAAATGCACTAACATTTGTCTGAAGATATCAAAATCCATAATGCAGAAAAAATGTACATAATGCCATCCAAAAATAATTCTAACCATTTGATCACTTTCCCTACGTATGGGATTTTGTCAAAGTGTGTTTTTTTAATGTTAGGTGTTAACCTTTTTTATAATTTCCTTTTATTCCTGATTTAAAGTGTTATTCCTCTCTGGTCCTAGTAACAGCTACTGCAAAAATGGAATAACTAAATAATATGATGCCTTAATAAAGGGTAGTATCTAACAAATTTGAATAGAATCAATAAAAATTAATAATTTGTTTCAAAGGTTTCTGTAAAATGTGTACATCACTATTTTATATTTCAAAATATATTAGTCTAACCTGACCCAGTTCTTTTTTTTCTTTTTTTTTGCACTCAAAATAAAAAGGAATGCCAAATTTGTCCATTTGTAAACGGTTATTTAAAATTGATAATTTTAATTTCACTTTAAGATTATTCTGTGGAGCGAGAGCACTCAGGCTTGAGACGTATCGCTGGTTATGGCGTGACAGTGACCAGGGGTGCAGCGTCAGCCATGATGTTCACCTATTCGTCGCTACTTCTCACCATGTGCCGCAACATTATCACCATCATGAGAGATACATTTTTACATGTGTACATCCCCTTTGATGGAGCTGTGTCCTTCCACAAGTATATTGCTATATGGTCATTAGTTTTCACAGGTAACCACTGTCATATTTGCGCTCATAGTAAAAAAAAATATAAGCCACTCATAAAGTCTAGCAAACACAATACTTTCACAATATATGATACCTGGGCTTACAGTTTGTATAGTTTTTTTATCCCCTCATTCGTGTTATAAGCATAAATACTAATTAGGCTAATGTGTTAAGAAGGAGTAAAGTTGAGTTTAGAGGAACTGTGCCTTCATTTGTGTGAACCATTTAGCAAGATTCTCCCTCAGTACACCTGGTCGAGACTCAAACTCTGATCTCGTCATCATCTATTGGGAGTGTGACACCTTGTACCACTCAACCATCGAAGCAGGTCATTTTATAGTTACCTCTGCCTAAAATATTTATTAATGTCCTTGAAAATGTATTTTTGTAAAAATGGGTTTACAAACTAGGTTTCAATAAAAACCTAATATCAATTTTTTTAGAACTTAGAGAAGCTTATTTGTTTAAAATTGATGAACCTTATAGTTAAACTAAAAATGTTCAAACTTTCTTTTTTAAATATTAATTACCACTAGATTGGATTCAAAAACCAATGATGTAAAACACTGTGTTAAAACAAATATAATTTAAATTGTTATTTTTAAAATATTACCATGTTGTAAAAAAAAGTTGCTTTAAATTCCAGTCAAATGATATAAACTAAAAAAAAATTGGTATGTCTACACATTTTCTTAAGAATTCATCATCAATTTTCATTAATCTTCCGATAGGTTTTTTAATTCTGTGTGCTTCTGCCTGTCTTGAGCCAAATCTTTTACATCTTTATAACTGTTCCTAAATTATCTGATTCATACACATTCTTGGTCTTCATCTTGCATTTTTTTTCCCCTCAATACATACTTTATTAAACTCTTTATGTCCGAAAATTTGGCTGACATTATTAACACTTCATTTTCATAAGCATTTCTCTTAAAAGTTAGCCCTAAGATCAATTAAAGTGTCACTAATTTGCAATTAATACTAATCAGCATAGTGGAATTCAAAGTTACTTGAAAGTGATTTAAAGTAACAACGTTTAAATTATTTTGTTAACTAGTTACTCTCCTGTGTTTCAGTTGTGCATATTATTGGGCATGGTTTCAACTTCTACAGCATCTCCACTCAAACATCAGATGACCTGAGCTGTCTATTCAGAAACTTTCATCATGCGTAAGTACAAGGAACTAATTACATCTCGTTTTGGTAGTCGAATGGTCTAAGGTGTGATTCTTGCAATAGACAGAACTACTGTTAACAAGAAGATCAGGGTTTGAATCCCAGTCAGGTTTAGTGAGGGTGGTAGTTCCTAAATAGTTTTCCACTCTCCCTCCACACAAATGTGGGTATACTTCCTCTAAATTAAACGTTCCTCATCTTTAATACATTAGCTTATTTAGTGCATATTCATTCCTCCCTAATAGGTAGTAAAACATGGTGCTAAAAAAACTATTTATAAAATACAATTGTTTTGCCATGATAAATCTGATATTAAAAAAGGTCGTGACACACTTCTATGGCCGCATTGTCTAACGCCCTAATCTCGCAATAGACTAGAATGCCAATGATGGGGAAATCGAGGTTCAAATCTCAGTCGGGTTTACTGAGGGTGGTTTTTTTCAAAGTGATTTTCCACTCTCCCTCCACACAAATGCGGGTACACCTCCTACAAATGTATCCTACTTAATTCCTAAAACTACTAGCGTAATTAGTACATAAGCGTACAACCCAAACGGAGAGTAAGATGTGATGCTTAGAAAAAAAATAAGCTGTGCTTGCTTTAAATATTTTTAACATTATATAGGAAAATATTTAAACTTATGTTACATATTAAAGTGTTATACTAATATATCTAAATAGAATTTTAAATATTTTATTAATGATGTTAGCTATGGTAGGATTAAACTTTTAGATAAAAGTAACTTTTTTTCCAGTCGAACATTGATATTATTAATGGTGTTTTAAAGTTATTGATAATGTGTATCAAAAGTGACAGCTACAGATCACATGACTTGACGTTTGAATACGTGAAAGAAGCTATAGTAACTTTTCTTTCTATGAAATCAATCTTATGAAAATTGTGACTGTATGAACCAAGACAAGTGTGTATTAAATTAATAATACCTTAGCAATTTTTAAACAATCAATCAAATAAGACAGTTTTTAATTATTATTTTTTAATATTTTTGTGGAAAATGTATTTTGAAATAAGATAAACCTGTCAGCAAAGTATCAAAAGTTTGTTTGCTAAGACAAGTGCACAGTAATTTATCCGAGAAACGACGTCTTAACATGAATGGTGCAGTAGGGCGGTCTCAAGCACTCTACTGCTGTCCTAATACTCTACTCACACTTCTGACCCACACAGCCTCGTTCTTGAAAATCAGTCTACATAACGCTAAAGAATAGAGAGGGATAGTTTTGTGATTTGATTTTTTTTTAAATAAATAATTATTGTTTTGTTTATGTTTTCAGTGATGTTCCTATCGTACATAACATACATATGAAACTATCACACACTGTTTGGTGTCACTTAGTAGGATAATATAATAATAATAATAATAATAATAATTAGCACCGCGTCTTACTACTCGTTCGGGTTATACGCTTTAAGTACTAATTACGCTAATGGATTAGGAATTGGGAAGGTTGAAATTAGAGGAAGTGAACCCGCATTTGCATGGAGGGGGAGTGGAAAACCCTTTAGGAAAAACCACCCCCAGTTCACCCGACAGATTCGAACCTCAATCTCCCCGTCCTCAGCGGTTGAGCTCAACATGACTAGCGCGTTAGCCAACTACACCACAGAGGCGGGTAGGATAATATAAATATTTAAATTAGTGACAAGGTAAAAATCTTAGTAATGCTTTATGGAGAGGAAAAAAACTTTCCTGGCAATACGCATTTCATTTTATTTAATTTTTTTTTATCCTTTCTAGACCCAATAAAGAGATAACTATTAATTTTAATTATTATTAATATTAATTAACTATACATTATTAAAAATGAGCATAGGTATTAATTGGTAGCTTTAATTGTTATAGATACCAATCAATACTTATGCTCACTTTTAACAACAATTATGTTTTATGAAACATCACAATATTTAAACAACTTTCTAATTAATTTTTTTGAAGCACGCATGAGATTCCTAAATTCCACTACTGGTGCTGGCAGACCATCACCGGTGTGACCGGCATCCTACTCACCTTACTCACGGCGCTCATCTTCGTATTCTCTCTTCCTGTGGCTCGCCAGAGACTCTACAACGCATTCTGGATCACCCACTCCCTCTATCCACTCTTCTACATTTTGATGGTGCTACATGGAACTGGCAGACTCATTCAGGTAGCATAAAATTAATTGCATGACTAAAGGTTCACCTGAAACACAAGATCACATACATTTAATGCCCATGGTTGAAGAAATAAGTTATGGCTATAGAAAGCTAAGCCTTGTACAGTTAATTGTATATGAAAGCCGCGACATCTTTGTAAATTTTTAATTTGAAAAATTACACGTTTATACTCTTACTATCCTGAACGGTAGCAGTCTAACCTTGACTGATTACACTATGACCTTATTTTATAAGCTACACCAAAGTGGAAACAAGAACGATAGGGCTGCTACCTTTGATGGTAAATGAAGGGGACTAACTATAATACTTTAAGCAGTGGGTTTGTTATACAAGTAATCCAGTGTAAACAAACAATGGCTATTTTTAAAATATATACTCGTGTAAGTGTTGAACATTGTAAGGCGTAGCTCTCCCAATAGACAGGATTGTGGGTGGTGGGGAGGTCGATGTCGACTGTGTGAATTGAGAGTTGTTTAACACATTGGTTTTCCCACCCTCTCTTCATCTTAATACAGGTGCATTTCCTCTTATTGATTATTTTTCTGTAGAACTATTTTTTCTCTCCGTATTTATAGATATGTGTATTACATATGAATGCTATAGGCCCACCAATCGATTGTGAGAAAGTTTAGAAACATAATTTGGTAGTTGTTAGCAGAGCTACTTAGTCGATACACCAAGCCATCAACTCTGACTCCTCTATTTTTCTACTGTCCGACTTCTATTCCTTCAAAAATTACTAATGTGTGTTAATTAGTAATCAAAAATTTAATACAGTGAAATTCTCCAATTCAAATTACTTCATGGGTAGCTTATATTAGATTGTGACCTGACTCGGTGGTGTAGTTGGCTAACGCGCTAGTTTCGTGTTGAGCTAGACGGCCGAGGACAGGGAGATCGAGGTTTGAATCTCGGTCGGGTGAACTGGGTAGTTTTTCATAAATGATTTTCCACTTTACCTCCACATAAATGTGAGGTCACTTCCTCTAAATCCAACCTTCCTAATTCCTAGCTTAATTAGTACTTAAACGTATAATCCAAATGGGTAGTAAGACGCGCGGTGCTAGATATTACAACATTGTGAATTTATATTTAAATAAATTTGTCAATCAAAATTACAAATATTGGTCCTAA
Organism: Timema poppense; assembly: GCA_902141375.1. Lineage (NCBI taxonomy): Eukaryota > Metazoa > Arthropoda > Insecta > Phasmatodea > Timematidae > Timema > Timema poppense. The sequence goes on from CABFOV010001426.1 coordinate 61,746, forward strand.
GGAATATAAAAAGTATAAAACTTAGATGATGTATTTACCATCTCTTGTTTTAATATTATAAGTTTTTTATTTTGAGGCCGGTACATTTTTACCAACTCCACCTGAAATTGCTTCAGGCTTGTTAGAAGGGAACAGAAATCTACAATAGACTTGATTTTCACTATAAGAAGGTATGAATTTAGCGGGGACTTAGTAGCGGTATTTATGGATGTGGAGAAGATATACGATATTGTGGATAGGAGTGAAGTTTGGAAAGCGGTGGAGGAGGCCAGAGTGGAAAGAAGAGTGGTAATGAGTAGAAGGTACAATCCCACTCCCACCTGGGTGAATTGAATTGTAGCACCCACACCTAAATAAATCGAAGCGAAGCAAAAAGTCTAAGAGGAGAATACTTTCTTTGAATCAAAGTGAAGCGAAAATAATTTCATAGGAGAATACTTTCTTCACTTTGACAGCATCACCAGGCTACATTTTTGACCAAGTTCAAGTGCATACTGTAGATCAGTGTGTGAGGAAGTATTGACGAGTTAAGATGTGAAAATATTCATTAGCTCGTGTGCAGATGTTAGAGTTTGTTTGTTTTCTTTGTAGAATGAAGCACTTATGATAAAAAATGACCAGAACTATAACAATGTTAAGACAGGGAATCCATAGGAATTCGCTTTTAGAATTCTATGACAAAAATTTAATTTTTCCCCTGATCATGTTTTACCTGTTTGTATGACCGTAAACTACTAAGTATAGAGGGGCTGTCAATGGCCAACATGGTTAAACCAGTCATTTATCTGTGACCTGTACTGATGAGTACGTTTACTAAGGTGTCAGTCTCATCTCTAGTTTCCTAATGATGGGGAGGTCGAAGCTCAAATTGCAACGGAGTGTAATTAAGAGTTTTATTCTTCAAGGTTCCCCACTCTTCCTCCACAAATGTGTGTTAATTTCCTTCAAATTGCCCTTCTCTATCTCTATAAATCGCTCAAAAACTAAATGTCTGGTAGTGTTTGATATGACAATATATTATCTTGGTTAAGGTTATTATTATTATTATTATTAGAACCGCGTCTTACTACCCATTCAGGTTGTACGCACTTACGCTAATGTGTAGTGGTAGGGGGATTGTGAGATGGAATGGAGGACCTACAGTTTAATGTGGAATCCGAACCACGGTGGAGGCCTGGCATTCCTCACATTCACAAGATGTCTTGTCAGAGGTGAAGGAAGGGTTTGGTAATCAGATAAATCTGTGCCGAGACCGAGGATTTAACCCCGGCCGCCAGCATAGAAGTCTAACACCTTACCCCCTAGACCGCCAGGTCACCTTGGTTAAGGTTGAAGACATAATCAACGAAACACAACGTGGCCAGGGTGGATTAATAGTTTACTTGACCTCATATGCTGTTTACAATATTGAAGAGCAGTTAACCAAATAGAGTTTTTAAGTTTCTCTTATTTTAATTTACTCTAGATAATGCCTAATTTCTCCTATTTTGTGGTCAAGTTCCTTGACTTTTCTATGATTTTTTCCTTCAGTTTTCAAATTCCCTGATTATTTCAGGTTTTCCCTCTTTTCCCTGTCTGTGGCCACCCTGTAAAATAAGAAATAATGGATGGGAGAAAATAAATGAAATTTTAGAAAATAGCACAAAGTTTATGTACAAGTATTTATTTGTATTTTGTTACATTATATATAATTTGTCATGTAGTTATAATTGTGAAATAAATATATAAAATTTTTGTTCTTATTTATATATTCAAAACCACTGCATTGTGGCTTTCCTCTTTGCTTAAGTGTGAGTCCAAATATTTGAATCAATTCACCTAGGTGTAAATGGGGATAACATGAGTTGTGTTATGTCAAAGAAGGGGTGAACGAAGTAGTTTTATATAAAAAAAAATTGAGTGAATAAGGCAAGTGCTCTCTCACCACTACTGTTTATAAAAGTGATAGAAATGATCATGAATAAAGTGGCAGGGAAACTCGGGGAGGAAAGAATGAAAGCCATGGGGTTTACTGATGACTTGATGGTATGGAGGGAGAAGGAAGAGGAAGTCCAGGAACAGCTACCTGAAGGGAATGAGGAAGTGAAAGATTATGTGGAATGAAATGTAGTATGGCGAAATGTGGAGTGATGGTAATGACAAGGAAGAGGATAAGGTGTAGTAAAGCTATAAAGTTGGATGGAGTAGAGCTGAGAAAATACAGAACGGAAAATATCTTGGAAGTGTGATTGACGAGAATGGTAGAAGTAGAGGATCTAATGAGAAGAGGACAGCAGGGAGTGATGTTCTATAGGTGCATAAGAGACCTGCTATGGAGAAGAAAAGTGCCCTTGAAGTGTAAGGAAATGATGTATAGAATGTGTTTCGTACCCAATGTCGCAAATGCAGCATAAACATGGACAGTGAATTTAAGAGAGACTAAGAAAGTGGAGGTCATGGGAATGAAGTTTGTGAGGAGCATGTTAGCTGTCGCAAGGAGAAACAAGATTATAAATAAAGTTATTTGGGAAAGAGTAGGGGTACATGGATTACATGAGATAGTAGATGAAGCAAGACTGGGAGGATATGGGCAAGTAATGAGGATGGAGAAGGAAATAATACCAAAGAGAATGATTGAGATGAAGTATGTAGGAAAGGAGGCCAATAAAGATATGAGAGGAGCTGATAACAGAAAGTGTGCAAATGAGTGTAGAAGAATGGTAGCAATTAAAAGGAGGAGGAATGGTGGAAGGATAGAGGAAGATGAAGGCATTTTACTAAACCAAACCAGCCCCAGGCCGGAAACAGTTAACGATGAGTTGTTAGTATTAAAGTGTGTCTGCAATATAATTAATAGACCTCTTATTTCAGCTCTAAGAGAAGAATAAAGTGGAAGATAAATAGTTAGATTTCTATCAGATTGGTGATTTCCCTTAAACAACGTAAGTCCACAATCTCAAAATATATAGAAATGGATTCATAATTAGGCATAGTTTTTCTACTCCTACTTCAAAGACACCTATACCATAAGAAAGATGTTTTAAAATTACACTTTATTGTAACTTGTCTTTGTTCATTGTTTCAGGAACCATTTTTTGTTTACTTCTTTATTGGGCCGTGCACCTTGTTTATAGTAGATCGGATGATCACGGTCAGTACAAAGAAAGTGGAAGTGCCTGTGGTGAATGCAGAGCTGCTGCCTTCTAGTGAGTATGCTGGATAATTCATCAGAAAATAAAACGCATAGTGTTCTCTGGATTGAAATCTAAGCTTGACCTTTAATCAGGGTTGCCACTATTTTCTTATTACCAAATTCCCTGTGTTTTCCAGGTTTTCCAGAGGAAATTTTCATTTTTCCAGACACCTAATAGATATTATAAATATAATTATGAAGGCATTTAATTTTGTTTTAAAGAAAATTTTAAAATGAAGAGTGGTAATTGTTATTGGAAGCATGTTTTATTGTGCAAGAGAAACACATATTTAAGAATTATTTGGAAAAAGGATGAAAAATTACTGAAAAATTTTCTAGAAGGAAAAATTGGTTATATTTTCTGTCTACCCTAAATGGAATGAAAAAAAAGGAAATACTAAAAATACAATTTTGAGTTTAAATGTGGTTTCTATTTTTTTTTATAAAAATGTATGGCTTTGTTTAGAAAACATGTTAACCAATCTTAATTAATGTATATGTACTAAGGAGTAAACTTTATCAAGATAACAGTTTTATAACATTAACTAAAAGAATACAATCTTCAGCAGCTGTCAAGATACACAAACGTTAAACATAGAATAAACACGATATAATATAGTTAGTTATCTCACTTATATACAGAAACCATTATGTTTTTAAGAACTAATAGTTATGTAAGAAGACAAGATTATTTTATCAAATTAAAAAATATGAAAACATTTATAGTTTCTTTTATTAAAGTATGCTTAGGAATTCACAAAAAAAAATATCTTAAAGTTGGAGGTACTATTTATGTACGACTGATTATGTGTGAGTATGTACTATATGTAGTCCATTTCACAGGGGGTGGGTGAGGTAGGGTAGCTACGAGCAGACACAAACACAATCGGTCATTTTTACAATATACTAGCAGGATGGAGGCAATATTTTCATAAACTTTTCACTTTACAGTATACTCCATTTTGTTATCGTGGCCATGGCAGCAACCAGCTAAATCCACCTTTGCTAAATCGGGAGATGACTGTAGTAAAAATGTTAACACCCATAAAGATAAAAACAGACAATATTGACACCTTGGCAATTTCTAAAAAATTATAAATAGCAAAATTGTAAAATAGGTTGGTACANTTTTCAGTCTTGTTACCCATATAGGTTACCCACATTTAACTACATTAATGGGGTAATTAGGATGAGGGTAGAATTTTGGAGTAAATTTACCCAAACTCACGTGGAGGAAAAGGAAACCATTTAGGAAAAACCACCCTCAGTACAATGAACCAACATTTGAATGTCAACCTCCCGCCACTGGCATACCTTATTAGCCGAGCTTGAAGTTTAGTCTGTGGCCTACTTGTACGGGTAGATAATATTTATAACTTCAAGCAATACACACACACACATTTTTTCCCCTCGCTTCTTTCAATACATTTCAGATGTGACGATGTTGGAGTTTAAACGTCCCCACAACTTTGAGTACAAGTCTGGGCAGTGGGTTAGAATTGCTTGCCCCACCCTCAACACAAGCGAGTACCACCCATTCACGTTATCTTCATCCCCCAACGAGGCCAGTCTGACGGTCCATATTCGAGCAGTCGGCCCTTGGACTACCAACATACGCAATCTCTATGATCCAAGTCTGCTGCGTGACAAACCCTTGCCCAAGGTACTGCTATACTAATCTATGATAAGCTAGCACATCAAATTAGTATAAACTAGTGATCTCTTATTTTATTCTTGCCTGTGTGAACTGAATCAAAGATTTCGATAGTTTTTACTATTAATATTGAACAGACATTTACAATTTAAAAATGTATTTATTCACTATTGTAGTTTTTTTAGCACCTCAATTTGAGTTATACATGTATGTACTAATTACGCTAATGATTTGGAAATGAAAAGGGTTGAATTGAGAGGAAATATATCCACATTTTCATGGAGGGATAGTGGAAAACCATTTTGGAAAAACCACCCTCAGTACACCCGACTGAGATTCGAACCGTGATCTACCTGTCATTGGCAGTCTTGTCGAACATAAGCATGACGCCTTAAACCATGCAGCCACTGAAGGTCTGTATGTAGTTAAAACAGCTTTAGTGTGCTCCATTACTCATTAAAATATACTTTTTAATTAAATGGCTTACTTAAACAATAATATCTATTCCAAATTAACCAAACCTTTTATTTGTTGGTGCATGGATGAGTATGTTTTGTTAAGTTGGAATACTTTATAATTATAATTATAAACATTATAACTACTGTGCACTAAAACTCCTTTGATGCTTTTTTGGACTATCCCATTTTTATTGTTCCTTTAATTATAATATGTTGTGTGTTAAAGGCAATATGTGTCAATTTGGTCCATATAAATTCATTAAGAATGTATTCAAGAGGTTTTCAAACAATTTTGGTATGTCCCTATTATTGTGTTGATTGTGAATAATAATGCATTTTTGTAGTGTCAAATAATAAAGAAAACATGTTTCTGAAATTCACTCAGAGTATTAACCGTGTTAAAACCTCAACTCTCCAAGAACAACACAAAGTTAATCATAGTAGTTAGTTTATGTAACATTCAAACAAATTTTGAAATGAATAAACATAAATACTAATACAACTATTTAATAAACTTTAATTTCAACAGATTCATGTTGAAGGACCATATGGTGAGGGCCACCAAGACTGGTATCAGTTCGAAGTATCTGTTTTAATTGGTGGAGGAATAGGAGTGACTCCATTTGCTTCAATCCTTAAAGACATTGTGTTTCGAGCCAATAGCAACGCTAGCAACTGTGGCACCAGCTGCAAGAAGGTATTTAGTACATGATTTTAAGTGTGGTCTTTTTTTAGTTAAAATGTTATTGTATATCATAATTTACCATGGGCTGCTGTATGCAAGAACGCTACTATGTGTAAGTGGGCCCTTAGTGGTGTTGGCTGCGTCATCATAGGCTATAAGGTGGACCATGAGTGTTCTTAAGGACTACACTAACACACCACTAAGCAGCCACTCACACTTAGAGCCGTATGAAATAACTTGACTAAGTGAATGCTTAGTGGACATTAGCATGGGTTTGCTAGCGTCATCATAGGTTAAAAGGTGGAGCAATAGTGTGCTCGGGACCACACTATCGGTCCACTAAGTGTTCACTAACATTCTTGCGTACCACCCTTAGTGATGTTCTTGCATACCAGCCTAGAAGTTGGGGCAAAATAAACCATAGTTTTCTACTTTTTAGTAATGTCAAATTATTACAGCTTTTTAAATAACATATTTATAAAGAAAAAACTCATTTAAGATTTTTTTTTAAATCAATTATTTGGCAACCAAAAAATAAAAGTAAGTATTAAAAGCAAATATTTTTGATTTCAGTTATTTGTATATGAATGTAGAAAGAACACACTAACGACCTAAATTTAAAATATTCTGTAAAATAAATGCCAATTTTGTAGTTCTAGCACATGTGCTAAGTTTGTGATTGAAATAAAATATGATTTATATTTTGAGCTAGAGTAAGAACACATTAGGAGGAACAGTATTTGATGGATAAAACTGTTACTATAAACTTACTTTCATGTATTCATACATCAGGTCATGTTATCTAGAGCTGATGCTTTTGATAGCTACTATTAATACCTCTGGCTATACACATATATGATAGGTACTCTAATTGGGTAGGGTTGAGGAAGGGAACATTTTAGAGATAATCTACCCACATTTGCATGGAAGGAGAGTGGGAAACTATTTAGGGAAAATCACCCTAAATAGACCTGATCAGGATTCGAACCTTAATCTTCCCGTCATCAGTAGGCCAATCCGACACGAGTGTGTCACCTTTTAGACCATTCAGCGAATGAATCAAGTTTTAAATGTTTTAAACTGTTTGTGTTCCATCTGCAGCTACAATGTATAATTGTTCACAGGTGTACTTCTTATGGGTGACCAAGACACAGAAGCAGTTTGAATGGCTGGTGGACATAGTACGTGACCTGGAGATCGCAGACACTAAAAGAGTGATGTCTGTCCATATATTCATTTCCCAATTCTATCAGAAGTTTGACCTACGCACCATACTTCTAGTAAGACAATATCACCATTTTATGGATAATCATTTTAGTAAGTGTTTTTAAGCCAAGGATATTAAGATAGGAACCCGCCTCGGTGGCGTAGTTGGCTGACGCGCTTGTCGTGTTGAAGCTCGACTGCTGAGGACGGGGAGATTGAGGTTCGAATCTTGATCGGGTGAACTGGGGGTGGTATTTCCTAAATGATTTTCCACTCTCCCTCCACGCAAATGCGGGTTCACTTCCTCTAATTCAACCTTCCCAAGTCCTAACCCATTAGCGTAATTAGTACTTAAAGCGTATAACTCAAACGGGTAGTAAGACGTGGTGCTAAATATTATTATTAAGATAGGAGTCTAGGGAATACAAATTAAGAACAGTATTTTCCAGTTTTTATAGCAAAACTCTTTTTGGCCAAAATAAATAAAATATTGCTCCAATAGAATTTAATTTTTCTACACATGGTGATATCAACAGTTCTTGAATATCTGTAATTATCATAGCAGCATTAGATACTTTGACCCAAAAAAAAATAATTTTTTTTTATAAAACCGTAAAAATACTGCCCTTAACTTGTGATGCCTACACTCCCACATAAACAGTTTAAGGTGGGATGGGAAGGAGCGTGAATTCCGATCAGTATACTTGTAGTAAAACTTCTTTTTTTTTTTTACTTTATCATCAAATGTTGTGGTGATCATGAGAGATCGCTACTCAAGAGCTGTAGAGATTACTATGTGTATAAAACTAAACTATAAAGTTCTAAGTCTTAACTTTCATAGAGAGGAAGGACAAAAGAAAAGCCTAAATGAAATTTAGAAATCTCGGTCTCACAGAGCAGTCAAGCCCTCTAGCACTGAGCTAACTCTGCCGATTGCTAAATTATTGCATATGGGTTCAAGTCAAAATAATCATACGAGTGTGTGACACACATACAGACACCACTAACCCCTCCCCTCCACTCTCAAACGCATGCACACACAAACACACATCAGTATAGGCAATAAAATAAAATATAAACAACAACATATAGAGACAGGATGTATTGATTTATGTGGAAAGTAACTGGAGTGTGGATAGTAGACCTCAAAACAACACAAAAAGTCCTTATGAACATATGTCCTATGACCCCGAGTTTCTCCTAGATTTGTTAATAGCCCTAATTGAGAGACCGTTGTTCATATAACTGCAGTCCTGTCTGTGTAACAGCAGTGATATGTCACTTACAAGAGGTGCAACAGGGGTGTATCAAGTATGTCTCCTAACAATTCCAGCAGAATTTTGGAAAGCCTTATCTCGGGAGTCATTGAAAATAGAACATATGTTCTTAAGGACTTTTTGTGATGTTTTGAGGTCTACTATCCACACTCCAGTTACTTCCCATGTAAATTGACACACCCTCTATATAGTGTACATAGTCAATAGTTATTATTATTATTATTATTAGCACCGCGTCTTACTACCCGTTCGGGTTATACGCACTTACGCTAATGTGTAATGAGTGATTGTGAGATGAAATGGAGGACCTACAGTTTAACGTGGAATCCGAACCACGGTGGAGATCTGGCATTCCTCACATTCACCAGATGTCTTGTCAGAGGTGAAGGAAGGGGTTGGTAATCAGATAAATCTTTGCCGAGACCGAGGATCGAACCACAGCCGCCAGCATAGAAGTCTGACACCTTACCCTTAGACCGCTAGGTCACCCATAGTCAATAGTTTCCTGCCATGTTTGTCTCTTGGGCAGTTTGTGACCAGCTAAGTAGCACACTAAGGAAAGGCATGATTTTGTTTTATTACAGTACATATGTGAACGACACTTCCAGAGAGTGTGTGATCGTTCTTTGCTCACTGGTCTGAGAGCAGTAACTCACTTTGGTCGACCAAATTTTTTGCAGTTCTTCAAGTCACTACAAGCTGTCAATCCTAGGGTAAGTCGTCAATAATAATTAGTCGATTGAATATTTATATAGAGGCTGTAATTTTCTTTGGTGTTGACAAAACGAGTGTGTCCCAGTGAAAATATTTGGAGATAGACAAGACCAAACCTATTCCCAAAGATTACATCCCCAGTGGTCTTTTTCTTCCCTTTAATAAGATTGTAGGTAATTTGATTTTTTTTAATAAACTAGGTACACATTTAATAATTAATAGAAGGGAACCAACCAATTATGTGTCACGTACATTTATGTCCCTCGTAAAGAACAACATCCAAAGACACTTTAATGACTAAGCCTTGGTGTCGAACTGACTCTTAACCATCAGCCATCTCGGAGTTGGTGTTATCCTACCTTTTGTTTCTTAGCAAATTATCTGCATTTTTCAGACTCATTTATAAAAGACTGATAAGAAAATGAAGAATATAACTATCCTTTAAACTAATATAAAAGTTGATTTAGTGCAGCATCAGTGTACTTTATAGGTGTTCTACACTCAGGCCCAAGAATCTGGGGTTAAAGTCCTCCTGGTCAGGTAAACGTGTGTGGTTTTACAGTCCTGAATTTTAAAATAAATAAAGTACTGAAACTAATTTTTAAATCTTACTATGATAATATAACTTAAGTTAACTAGCGTGTTAACTAACTTCACCACGGAGGCGGGTATATGAACTAATTAAAATAATGGACTAAGAATGAGGAATAATGCAGTAGATGAAGTGTAACAACATTTGCGTGGAGAGTGTGGGGAACCATATAGGAAAACCCCTTTCAGTGCACCCGACTGGGATTGAACCATGATTTTCCTGTCTTTGTTAGCCCAGTCTATTGCGAGAGTGACACTATAGACCATGTGGCCACCAAAGCAGGGTAACGGTTAAATAAAACTTACTTGTGCAGGTGGGCACATGTCAAGCTCATTTAGTCTAGTTTATGAGTTACAGGTAGATGGAGTTTGAATCCTGGCTGAATGTACTTTGGATGGTATATTCTTAATGATTGATTTCCCACTTTACCTCCACGCAAATACAGGTATATTTCCTCAAAATTCTATTTTCTTCGTCCTTACTACATTAGCATGTATATATATCCCCAAAATTGGTAAAGTGGGAAATCATTATGAATAAACCATAATAAACTCGAATGGGTAGTAAGGCGCAGTGCCAAATAAAAAAATATATATAACCGTACTGTCACTTGTTTAGAGCTGAGAATGAAAACAATATTGTGGAAAAACTACTTCCTGAGCAGTTAGTTGGGAGCAATCCCTTGAAGTCTCGAATCAAAGTCTTTCAAACTATGTTTGCACCCAAAGCGAATATTTCAGACCACTTTGCTATTTTAAGTCTAAGTAGTGAGTACAAAAGATGATGAGACAAACACACTTGACTTGATTTTACATTTAAAACAAAGTTGTTGTTGTTGTTTTTAAATGAATACTTTATGGTTTTTTAATAGATGGATATATTTTTTAAATCTGATGGGTGTTTTGTTTCCAGGTGCGCAAAGTAGGGGTGTTCAGCTGCGGCCCTCCCCCAATGACCCAAATGGTGGACAAGACTTGCGTCAATCTTAACAAGGAAACTGTAAAGGGACCAATATTTCAACATCACTTCAAAAACTTTTAGAAGTTAACATTTTAACATAAATATCATTCAATTTAAAATTATGCATATGGTTGGTTCCAAATTTTAATAAATAGAGAACGCCAATTTAATGAATATAAATGATGTAAAATATATATATTTTAGCCAAACAAAAAGTAGTAATATAAATAATAAAATATGTTTACTGTAGGCTAGGTCCAAAAGTTTATATTTGAAACATAAAAAACACATCACAGTATTATTTTTGGGGCACAATCCATTAGAAGAAGAGAGCTTAACAGTGACTGAGAAATGGCTTGAGCTTGTCAACAAATGAAAAGTGGTTAAAATATATTGTACATCTACTATGACATGCACAGTTTTCAACCAATTTGGTACAAATGTTTAGTTTTCTATCATTATTTAGAATGGAAATGTTTAATAAAGAATATACTTTGATGAAAATTATAATTTCATATCCACACATGTAACCCTCATCATAGAAGGAAAGGTCGAGGGAAAAAGGGGCTTAGGAAGAAGAATGATTCAAATATTAGATGACTTGAGGGAAAGAAGGAAATTCTGGGAGCTGAAGGAAGCAAAGGACGGTGTCCATTGGCAATTTAAGTTTACTGACAAAAGGAATGGACCTTTCATAAGAGAGAACACATAAAATAATATGTAACACCAATAGTTTTTCACTGTAAGAGCCAACAATTTTATTCATAAGAACATTATTCCTTAACCTTCCCATCCTGTACCAGACTAAAAAGATGATAAAAAATTAACTTTTTGTTGTTAGGCCTCATTAAAATTATGTTGAATAAAATTTTTGTAACATGTTTGTTGTGTGAGATACTTATCTAGTTATTAATAGTGACTGAATTTTGTCTATTTGCCTTTTCCTTGATCGTAAAACATAGACAGTTGAGATATATACATTTCATATTGTTACAAGTATATGTTAATTTTTGTGTCTATAGTTGCCTAGTCTGTTGGTTTTTGCCTAAGCACCTTAATGTGACTATTTTGGTTTTGGCCTCTTTATTTTTCATAAGGTACGGTATCGATATTTTACTATGATCTGGATACTACTAGCATAATTTCCTCTTCTATAAAATCATGCACTCCAAATATGGAGATAGTAAGCTAAAAGTAATATCCTAAGGCTCTAGTTAAAATAATATGCCGTGATTAATTTATTTATTTATTATAAAAAAATATTGGTCAACCAATTAATGTTGGATCGAGACTTAGGGTCCATTTCTTAGTAAGATTGAGTACACCTCCAAGTGCAGTGCTATATTAAATACAAGACAAGAATGACCTATACTAGGATAGAATGAGCCAGTTTCACATAGTAAACAGCCCCATTCCATTCTGGTTTGTGAGAGTCGTCCTGCATTTAGTGTAGCACTGCACTTGAGGCATACTCAATCCGACTATGAAACTGGCTCTTAATGCTTTAAAATTTAAATTTCAGATTATAATTGAGGATAGGCTAGTAGGCTTATCATATATCGCAGGCATGTCAACCTCACAGATGGCATGCTGTCCTGTCCGTGATTTTGATCAGTCTGTGGAGCTTCTGATGAACCATCATGCAATGCAAACATAAATACTTATTTTTAACAACAAGTAAATACAACATTTTGGAAAGAGATATTTGGAATTTGGCATAATTTGGTTAACTTTGGCATATGAAGTTGGTATACTAAATCTGTACTCTTTCTTCTATGTGGATCAATTCTCATAAATTGTTGAATTTGCGCACCGAATATATGTGCAATGTTTGACAGCATATGAGTATGTTAAAGAGTTAGTTTCTCACGTGAAATGGAAGCAAACACCCAATATATCTCGTCTTACCGACATTAATTTGTCAACAACTATAAAAATGTTTTGACATAAGGTTTAAAGCTGATATTGACCAAATTCTTGCAAATAAAAGGTTTCAAATCTTTTGTAAAAAAATATATGGTTAGTTAAATTGTTTTATAAAGGGACCACTCTTTTCTTTATCTAAGAGATGGAATTCATTTTACTTAAGATAACACCAATAGGCCCTACATATGTATTTATTTTGAATTGTGGCCCCTTTAATATCTTTAATGTCTAATGTGGCCTTTATGTCAAAATTAGTTTGACACGTCCAATATAGTGCATTATATAGTAGCCTACCTAAGAATTTTTGTATACCAAAATATTAATATTTTATTATTATTATGTTTACAAACAAATTAATCCAAACAATTGATTAATCCATTAATGTTTGTTTTGTCAGTTTTAACAACATTAAATAAATTAACTTTGTTAAGTCACAATATTAGATGTAATTTTTAAAACCAACAAATATTTACAGCTACTAACTGAAGGTTCTTTGTTGGTTAGCTTCATTAAGGCCCTTGGCCCTGTTGAGTGCAAATCTAAAATCTATTTTGTGGGATAGTGGGCGGGATGATGAAAGGCGTGGCTTCACAACCGACCAAAGTATCCTTTCGCGGCAACAAGAACAGATGGATCACGGAAAATGTAGAAGATAATGTATCAATGTTTATTAGGTGTTATATTTTCTTATTTTTTGTTATGCAACTAGCAGTTTTCTATTGAAAAATGTAAATATTATTGATATTTGATCACGGTTAAAATTTTAGAGGAGGTGTGTGTATAAAAAGTATAACTTAATCAAAATACTTTTACTATTGAACAAATCGTTTCCTAAAAAAAAGACACAAAACAATCAAATTTCTTGAAGATAACTGTTTGTTCCGACAGCTCTGCATTTCCACGGCAAATGAAAAGGGTCAATCAATCGCCTTAAGCTTTCTCAACCTCCATATTCATAAATTTAAAATTTAAATTAATATTGATAAAATAAACAATTAAGAACCTGGCACAATATTTGGATGATGTCATATATATTTCGAAACGCACCTTAATGTAATAAGACCACAGATCACACTAGTGTTTTTGTAAATATTTACACTCATGTGTAGTTATGGTTAATTTTGTTTCAATTGTATCATTCTACAAACTTTTGAAACTTTATTCGTGTAATATTATTCAAGTATTCACCTTTTATCAAGAATAAAAAGAAGAAGAAATTTAAGTTACTGCAATAGGCAAATATATTTTTAATGCCTAGTATATACTCATGAAACATGCTTTAACATTATAACCCTCCCCCCTCTATATAGGAGATCTTTTTTGGATCTAGTAGGGTCGAGATTAATGTTTATGTGGGTGCAACATATTTTTAATACATTACATTATAAACTTACATAATATTTTTCTCAAATGTCACTATTTGTGCATTAAGCAGGGTTGAAAAAAATCCAGGTTATTTAGAAAAAATTGTGTTATATTGGGTTTTTTGTGGTTTAATTAAAGATATTATGTATACTATCCGATTAAACCAATAATTCAAATATATTAATTATTCGGAATCTAGAGAAACATATTTTAATTTTAATACAGTTAGGAAATGAGTAATAAGAGACATAATAAAGGAAAACAATAATACAACAATGTAATTCTTGGCAAAAATACTGTATAAGCTAGCAAGTTGAAAAAAAAAAACTGTGTAGAAGGAATAGAAAGTGTAGGAAGAAGGGAGGGGAGACCATGCATCAAATTACCGGCAAGCCAGCTGCAGAATTGATTTGTTGCTTTCTTTAGCCCACTTAACAACGTTGCTTACTTGGTGAATTCGAAGCTATTTTGTGAAGCAGGTTGCATCTTAATTTGACACACTCACGCATGAAATCTGTGGCCTCATCTGACAGTTCTTACCCCCTCCATGACTACCCTTCCCCTCTTTCACAGATTAGCGTGGCTACTTGTGTCAAGAGGGTACAAATTCCACTCGCCACTTGGGAAAACCGACACATCACCTTTTCAGTAATAAGAGTTTCAAATACAATAATTTCTTGTACTGATGGCTAGGTGAGCTAATGCACTAGACCAGTGGTTTATAATCTGGGAGTCGCGGCTCCATTTGTGGTTGTGGCATATATCGGATGGGGTCGCATTGTCGTCGTCGTCATCATCATCATCATCATCATTATAGGCAGGCACAAAATTCGAATACAGTAGAAATGTAAGCGGTTAAAATGGCAAAAACTGTTTGGTTACCAATTAAATGTCAAACAGATGAATAAACATTTGGTAAATATTATAAAAGAGTTAAAGTTTCTGAAACTTACCCAGGGACTCCAGAAATAAGGGGTCAAAGGGGATATTTAACAAACTTAGATCATACCATGGCATTGTTGGAAATTAATATCAAGTTAAGTAGTTTAATGCAACAACAAAAACAAAAATACCTATCATAAAATCGGTTACTAACAGCATGGTAATTTCAAGTAATACTTAAATATTTATACATCATGTTATGTAATTAAAAATTGAAAAGGGTCAGAAGTGGGGCTCTGTTTATTTTGAAAGACTTTACAAAGCTGTACACTATAATCTGCAAACCAAAGAGGCGAACTCTACTCTACTTCTCTTTGTTGAGAAGAACACGCTGAGACAATCTTTAAGTTCTAAGGGTATGCAGGTTTATGTTACAGGATAAGAAGTGTTACTATTGTGTGCAAGGGTGTTATTACTTTAATAACTTCAATAAAATATGGCAACAATTAGAAACACTGAAAAGTTGGATTTGGCAGAATTGGTATGACATTCTCTTTCCTCTTCAATATTTCTAAATTAAGAATGAAGATGGCTTGACTACCTAATGAAAGCACTCACAGGCATTGACACAGAATAGTTAAGGGTGGTTTAGGGAAAATAGGAATACTGTAAAAGATCTTTACATTCTAATCTCCGTGCCAGTTACTAAATTATTAAATTATATTTTATTTAAAATATCTCATTTTGCCCTTCCTACCATGTTCTTATTGTACTGTACATTATGGCCTAGAAAGCCAAGGATAAAAATACCTGCTTATAAACTGAACAGACGAGTCTAACATATAAAGAATAATCACTTTTACATTTCAAACAGCTTCTAGAGCCATGCAGGGTTTAATATTTGCCCAAGTCGAGCAACCCCATTTCTACTACGTTTTCAAAGAAATTCCAGAGCCCCCACCTAAGAAAAATAATGTAAGTGAAATGAAATAATATAAATTATTGTAGAAAAATATTGGAATAAAGAGTTTCAAAGTTTACAAAAAAAAACAGAGGGGGGGGGAGGGGAGGAAACACTTAAAAAAAGTGGAAAAAAAGTATCACCACGATTCACTAAGTTTTGTCACTAGAAGATGTTTATTTTAAGTGTTACATAGCCAGAAGTCATGCGCTAGTGTTTGTATTTGTTTACTTAATTAGGTTTTTTCGCCTGCCTTTACAAAATTTTCTAGCTTACCGGAATTTTTTCTTTTAGCTTAGCTTAGTATTCTACGCAATAAAAATTATTGTAGCATACAAATGATCTTATCTAGGGGTGTTCAAATATTATATATAAGAACCTTTGGGGGGTGAAGGGGGAATCGAGCTTCACTTATTTTTGCTGACAAGGGGGAAGGAGGGGTCAGACCAATGCTTACGTAAAACAAAGAGAAACAGACAACAATTTAATTGCCAGTTTAATACCATAAATGCAAATTCATTGTGCAACAATGTTTATTCTGAATTATTTCACACGATTATGAACACCTCTATGTTAATAACTACCTGCAATTTATAAATTGCATAAGCAATAATAAAAAAATTCCTGTGTACAGATAACAAAATAAGTAGACAATTATTACATAAGCAAGAGAGGGGGTTCTAAAATACTATGTAGGTCTAAGCAAGAGAGGTGGATCAAATGCTGTTTGTTCGCTTACAATGAAGGCAGGGTGTCCAAAATTGCAAAAAAAATGTGCTTGCTGGTTTGACACACTAGAAGCTTAGCCTACGTAGTTATGGCATGTTTGAAAAATATAGTCATCAGACTCAAACGTTTGGCCGCCAATGGTGATCATAAATTCCACACCTTGGCTTAGTCTATTGCATAAAATCCCTAATTTCAAAACTTGTGTATAACAGAGTAAACATATCAATGTATTATTATTGGGTTTGAAACAAAATGTTTTCAACAGATTGACTAACCATTTTCAAAAATATATAATGAGACTGTTTCTTTGTCCGCAATATATAATGAGTGAGTTTTTTTAAGTGTTATTTTTTGTGGGGAGAGCGGGCTGGGTAAAATCATAATCCTGGCATTAAGAAGTTTTATTTGTATATACAGTATTCTAATTCTGGTAAAAAAAAAAGGCTTATATTGCCAGGCAAAATACATTCCATTTCAGGTTAATGTACTATCTTATTGGGAAACACTACCTAAGCATACAGGCCTTTAATATACTATTTTTATTTGATAGCAAGTCACTAAACATTTAATACCATTAATAAATACACAAGGAAACGACGAATCGAATGATACTATTATATTTATGAACAAATAAAAAAAACTTTTTTTAAGTGTTGGCAGGCCTTTTGTAGAGGAACTGAGGGAGCTGCGATTTAGGAATAGGGATTGAAAAGAGCTAAGGTTGGGGAATTAATTATCTAACCAATATAATGGGTAAAAATGTAATACGGTATTCGTAATGAAGTGTGTGACAAGTATATTTTTCAAAGTAGGGACCTAGTCTCTCAACGGTATGTGAATTTTCGTGAAACTATTAAAGCATAGCTATACTAATAATTAACATGATAACAACGACTTGACGTATTTGTAATCATTAATAAATGAAATGCTCTTACTCAGGCTATTTATAATATTTTAAAATAGTATTACTTTGCTAACTTGCTTTAACACCGTCTTGACATTTATGTGACAGTCCTTTAGCAGTCAACAACAACAACAACTACAGCATCTCTGAACTACAGTTTTACAACGAATATCAAGAACTCGAGACGATGTACATCCTGAACAATTTGGAGCCAACATCTAAAAACGAAAAGTTACCATTGGTTTACAACGAATATCAAGAACTCGAGACGATGTACATCCTGAACAATTTGGAGCCAACATTTAAAAACGAAAGGTTACCATATGAAACAAATAAATACAAAGGTAAAAGTAGTGTTACAAAAGTAAAAGTGGTTGATATGGTTGTG